>UESW01002738.1:110108-166901 GCA_900491605.1 Calamus simplicifolius | reverse complement strand
ACCTTCACGTGATTCCTGGAGTGGAAGTCCTCCCACGTAGTTACGCACCAAGCAGCAGCCCTTCCTCTCTTCCCCTAGCATCCATCTCCTAGAAAAAAGAAATACCTGCTACATGCTTCTCCTCCTTTTTTTCTTCAGACGCTGCTCCTTAAAAAAGAGAAACCAAAAAAGGAAGGCGGCTACTCCTTTTATAAAAGAGAGAGAACAAACCGGTGAAAAAGGAGTAGCGCTCCCTTTTGCCCTAATGGGCTGAATAGGTGGGCCATGGGCCCAACAACCTCCCCCTTCAGCCCATAAGGGAGGCTGTCTCATGCCTCCTTAGTGTGAAATCTGCCGACCAGCTGTCGGCATATCTCTTGCCTTTCTTTTGATAAGTCTTTGTCAACATGTCTGCCCCATTTCATCTGTGTGAATTTTTCTGAAGCTGTAACTGCTTCTCTTCAAACACATTTCGAATCAGTGGTATCTCACATCTATATGCTTTGACTTGAAATGAAAAGTTGGGTTCTTGCAAAGTGGATGGCGCTCTGGCTGTCACAATGTACCACATAATTTTTTCTGTTTCAATCCCAATTCATGTAAGAATTCTTTCATCACAGCATCTCCTTACAGACCTCGGTAGCAGCAATATTCTGTCGTGGTAGAGAGAGCTACACACCTTTGCAATCTGGATTGCCATGACACAGCTCCCCTGCAAAAGTAAGTATGAAACCTGATGTGGACTTCCTTGTATCAATATCTCTCGCCATATCTGCATCTAACCAATCAGCACAGCTGGACCACCCCCAAAGCTTAAACAAACTTTGGAGCTTCCTCTGAGATATCTGAAGATCCACTTCACTGCTGCCCAATGCTTTTCCCTGAATTTGCAAGAAATCTGCTAGCAACACCCACTGCATATGCGATGTCTGGCCTCGTACATACCATCGCGTACATCAAACTTCCAACGCTGAAGCGTAAGGAACCTTCTTCATTTTCTCCTTCTCCTCATCACTGAAGGACTTTGCTCTGAGCACAACCTGAAGTGACCTGCAAGAGGAGAACCAACTGGCTTTGCATTGATATATGAACCTATCCAATACCTTCTCAATGTACTTTTCTGTGACAACCATATTTTCTTGATTCTTCTATCACGGAAAATCTGCATACCCATATTTGCTTTGCTGGTCCCATATCCTTCATTTCAAATGAATTGCTCAGCTCCTTCTTCAACCTGTCAATCATAGACATATCTTTCCCAGAATAAGCATGTCATCAACATAAAGTAGGAGTATGACAAAATCCTCACTAAACCATTTGATATACACACAATGATCTGAAGCCATCTTTGTATCCATTTTCAGCCATAAATGAATCAAATTTCTTGTACCACTGCCTTGGAGCTTGCTCAGCCCATATAAGCTTTTTTTCAATCTACAGACAAGATTTTCTTTACCTTTGACTTTGAAGCCTTCTGGTTGCTCCATATAGATTTCCTCCTCCAAATCACCATGAAGAAAAGTTGTCTTCACATCTAACTGCTCAACCTCCAAGTCTAGACTAGCAGCAATACCTAAAAGCAACACGAATTGAAGACATTTTAACAACAGAGAAAAAATCTCTTCAAAGTCAATACCTTTCTTTTGACCAAAGCCTTTTCACAACCATCTGGCCTTGTACTTTGGTTGAGAACAATGCTTTGAGTCTTTAACCTGAAAACCCACTTGTTCTTTAAAAAGCCTTCCTTCCTCTTGGTAGTTCCACTAAATCATATGTGTGGTTCTTCTGTAAGGCATCCATTCTTCCACATACCTACTACCACCCTCCTTTTTCTGCTCACTTTCAACTGCCTCCTGGTAACATTCTGGTTCACCTGCATCAGTAAGCATTATATATTCATCTGTAAATACCTTTTGGAAGGTTGACGTTGTCTGATAGATCTTCTCAGCTGAGGCTCTGTAGGAGGTTGCTCCTGATCTCCTTCCTGCTCAACATGTCCTACAGGTGAGTTAATACCTGCTCCTGCACTATTTTCTTGCACATCTCCCCTATCACACCTGATTTACTAGAGGAGTGAACTGGATCACAGTCTGTAATCCTCCTGCAGAAGACTTGACTGATACCTCCTTCTTGAAGTCTTGAAGGGTTTGATCTTCAAAAAATACCACATCTCTGCTTCTGAATACCTTCTGCTTTTTGGATCCCAAAGTCTATAACCAAACTCATCATGTGAGTAACCAAGAAAAGCACATTCTTTTGTCTTACCATCCAGCTTGGACCTCTCTCAATGTCTGGACATGTGCAAATGCACGACAACCAAACACTCTCAAGTGCTTATAAGAGACATCTTTTCTTGACCATACATGCTCTGCAACATCACCATCTAGAGTGTACATGGTGACAAGTTTATTACATCAACCGCTGTCTTCAATGCCTCATCCCAAAATCTTTTAGGTAACTTGGACTGTGAAAGCATACATCTGATCTTTTTCCATGATGGTGCAGTTCATTCTCTCTGCAATTGCATTATGCTGAGGAGTACCAGGAACTGTCATCTCATGTTGAATGCCATGGATCTGCAATAATTATCAAATAACCCTGTTATACTCACCACCATTATCTGACCTTATACATTCAGTTTCTTTCCTGTCTCTCTTTCAACTCTGGCATGAAACTCTTTGAAGACATTAATAACCTGATCTTTAGTCTTCAAACCATAGACCCAAACTTTTCTAGAAAAATCATCTATAAAAGTGACAAAATAAAGTGCACCACTGATGCCTAGAACATTAACTGATCCACTAGGAGTTTTTGTCCTCAGAGGACCATAAACATCTGTATAGATACGATCCAAAACATACATTTTTCTAGATAAAGCAGGACTAGCAAAAGAAACTCATGTTGCTTGCCAACCAAACAATCAACACATGGGTTCAGATGTACACCTTTGAAGTCTGGTAGAACTTCTCCCTTGAAAAAACTTACAGCCCCTTCTCACTCATGTGTCCCAGTCGTTTATGCCACAACTCCATGCTGAAGTTGTCTCTCTGTAACATTCAACTGTTCACCATAAGCTTTAGCCTGCAACCTGTATAAAGTGTGACATTTCTCCCACTGGCTACAACAAGTGAACCTTTACTGAGCTTCCATTGCCCTTTATGAAATCTGCTATCAAAATCTTCATCATCAAGTCTTCCAACTGATTAAATTTAGCCTCAAGTCAGCTACATGCCTTACATCCTTGAGCACCAACTTACAGCCAAGATTGGTCTTCATGTGGATGTCACCCATGCCAATGATGTCTGCTGTGCCTTGATTTCCCATCTTGACAACACCAAAATTTCCAGTCTTATATGTAGAAAAAAACTCCTCTGTGGTGTAGCATGAAAGAAGCACCTGTGTCAATCACCACTCATGATTCTGACACTCACATGAGAAGATACCATCAGAAGTAGACAAAATCAAATAATCATCACTCTGCACAGCTGTGATATTCTCCTTTGACTCTGTATCCTCCACTTCTTTTCCTTTTTCTTACTCTTCTTAGGCTTCTTACTGATTCTTGTAGTACCCTTTCTCACCACAGTTATAGCAAGTAATATCTTTTCTTGACGTTGATTTGCTTCTACCCTTGTATGAATTGTCTCTATTTCTAGACTTTGATCGTCCTCTATTCTCTGAGACAAGTGCCTGTGAATCAATCTGAGAAGTTGCTGAATTTTTCTTTCTCCCTCATTCAACAAACTGCCTGTTACTTGACTCATGGTGATAACACCGTCTGGTGCAGAATTACTGAGGAAACTACCAGTGTCTCCTAACTTTCTAGCAATGAACTGAGAAGTAACAATGCCTACAACTCATCATCAAGAGACATTTTTCATAGAGGATAACTGGTTATTAATACTCTGCATTTCATTCAAATGCTCAGCAATAGAAGCACCCTCTTTATATTTCAGATTCACTAGTTTTCTGATCAAGAAAGCCTTGTTGCCAGCTGTTTTTCTCTCATATAGACTTTCTAACTTTTTCCAAAGAGAGTTTGCAGAAGTCTCAGTGGAAACATGGTGAAAGACACTATCATCCAACCATTGCCGAATAAAACCGACTGTCTTCCGATCTAACATGATCCAAGCATCGTCTGTCACTATAGCGGGCTTTGCTTTGACCCCTTCTAAAGGTCCATATAGATCCTTGCAAATATAAGGTCCTCCATCCTTGGTTTCCATATCATCCAATTGTTTCCGTTCAGACTGATCATGCGGGAAAACATTACCGGCCTCCATGCTCGCACACACAAAAAAAATTCACAGGCTCTGATACCAGTTGATGGGAAAGAATCCGTGTACGAGCAAATACTAGCAGACCGTAATACGCAGCGGAATAATAAATAAAAATGTGCAAACTACACAATTACAGAAACACCAAGATTTACGTGGAAAATCCCTTCAAGATAAAGGGAAAAAACCACGGGCAAGCCAGAGAAGAAGATCCACTATAAAATAATATCCAAGTCTCAAAGTCCCTTGCCAGAACTTGAGAAACAATCACAAGAGAATAATAGGGATATAAGGATTACATCACCGAAAAATACGGTCTCCTGCGTTATCTCCTTATTTTCTTTCCTTCTCTTCTTCTTCTCTTGTTTTTCTTCTCTGCAGCACCTTCACGTGATTCCTGGAGTGGAAGTCCTCCCCGTAGTTAAGCACCAAGCAGCAGCCCTTCCTTCTCTTCCCTAGCAATCCATGCTCCTAGAAAAAAGAAATCTGCTACATGCTTCTCCTCTTTTTTTTTCCTTCAGACGGCTGCTCCTTAAAAAAGAGAAAACCAAAAAGGAAGGCGGCTACTCCTTTTATAAAAAGAGAGAACAAACTCTGGTGGAAAAAGGAGTAGCGCTCCCTTTTGCCCTAATGGGTTGAATAGGTGGGCCATGGGCCCAACAGCAACAAGCGCATATCGATCTTACGAATTGACTATCTGAATATGTGGTATATGATAAAAATCTATTAAACCACCATACATATATAATATGCATAAATGATCACTCTGCATGATCGATATATATTTACTGTATTGAAGGGCGGTGCCAAAACTTCTCTCTTTTTTTTTTTTTCCTCTTCATTATGGATCGTAGCCCATTCGTGCCGTACCATAAGGCATGGATTGGCTCTATCCGGATGGCATTTATTGCTATAGAAAAAGTTGCCAATGCTTATCCTTCTGATACCATGGGCCACTATTGGCTTGACCTCAATTCCTTTCCGTTTCTTCTTTCTCTTTTTTTAAAGAACTCCGATGAAGCTTTCCTGGACCATTCACGCAAACCAAAATGACAACCGTCTTCGGAAGCAACTAGGGCCCCCTTCTGGTCTTCATGGAGATTGGAGGGTTTTTTTTTTATAAGTTTGGTTTTATGTGAGGGTTCGGTTCTGTTGACACCAAATCATCTTTTTCGAACGCGGATAAAAGAATGATGATTTCGATTAGATCCTGCAAATAGTTTTAACGCATGATGATTTCGACAAAAATCTTTGACCCTAAGTAAATAAATTAGGTAACAACGATAAACTTGAAAGAAAGCTTGAGAAAGCATAAGAGTACTAAAGTTCTTGCGTAAGTGAGTGTGAGTGATTGTTCTTATTACCTAGTTAGACGTTCCTCTTTCCTTTCATAAATAATTGATAGTCCCGAGATGTAACCATCTAGCAAGGAATGAGCGGTAAAGATAGTAGCAATGGGACGTATCCTTCTCGTGGCATATCAAGGTTGATAAGCCACTTCTTTGTTTGATATGAACGATTGTAGTCCGTTGATGGGCCAAATCTTGTTAGACGTGACTATCGTAGGCCAATTGATGGATCTAATCTTGTTAAATGTGATGGTCATAAGCCAGTTGATGGGTCTAATCTTATCAGATATGGTAATAGATAGATGAGCTTGATCTTGTCAAATATGATGCCAGAGAAATTGATGGGTCATATGAGGCCATCCTTGTCAAAGATCTTTAAAAGCCGTATGGGATCAACTTCGGAGGCTGAGGCCGACTTGAAAGGTAGAAACTGGATTCCGAGAGTGAACACGTCAGTTTCCGTCAAATAACTTCTGCCGTCCGTTGTACTGCAGCTTCACCGGTTAGTCTCAATCATTAACTTTAATGTGGCCTAACCAGCCACATCAGGCTCCATTATTTGTCCAGTTAGTGACTCTTGGTTGTCGCATTGATGGATCCTTTTTTTTTGTGTTTGTTTGGCGGTGGTCAAGCTAGAATTTATTTTATATATGCTTCAATTGCTATGTTTTAACTATTAAATGCATCCACGACTCCTTAGCCATCTCTTTCTCAGTTGCCCACTTGCAATGAGAAATCTATGTTGGGTGACCAATTATTATTTTAAGTCACAATGAAATGTGTAACCAGTACCGTACCATGTCTTTGGAATTGGATTTCCAGAGTCCAGTCGGAAGTCGAAGGCTCAGCTAAAGTGGAATTGGACTTTATGATCCAGCTTCTCTACTGATAAGATCTGTAAAAAAATTATATTTTAGAAAATTATTATTATGAGATTGAAGGTATCCAAATTAGTATGTTTTTGCAGCGAAATTTTCCACTCTTCTTTGCCGCTCTCTCTTTTTTTTTTTTTTTTTTTTTTTTTCAATTTTCTACACTTGCTTATGTCTAGGATTTGCCATTGAGGCAATTATTAGGATTAAAAAGAAAATATTTTCTTAAAAAAAAGAAAAAATGGAATTAGAATCACTGTTGGTCTAAACAAGTTGCTTATACTCTGACCCACTCTAAGGTTGTCATCCAGCATCAATAAATTTTTTAAGTCCGTTTCGAAGGCCTAGGCAACACGGTTGTCTCACCGTCGTCCATGCGCTGAGGAGTGGTGCCAGTCATCGGCCCAATTCGTTTATTTTTATTTTTATACAAAAGATGATCATACTAGTTTAGTATGAGTCAGTTCAGATAAGTCAAAATAAAATTTATTTAAGTACAAAATGGCAGGGTCATCTTGCTTCCAAATCCAAATCCCAGAACTATAAGCCACCGAGCCCGCTATCCAGTCAGCCGCAGAATTAGCTTCCCGATATACATGAGTAATGTGAACTCTGTGAGCTTCCTGAAGGATGACCCGAATATCATGTAGCAGTGGATTAAATGCAACCGGATCATCGTTATCCTGCCGAAGCCATTGGATAACAGTAAGAGAATCCCTTTCAATGAGAAGACTATGAGCACGAAGGATCTGAGTGGCATAGAGATACCTGCCCAGGCTGCGTATAGCTCAGCCAGCGGGACCGAATAATCCAGAAGGCCTAGGCCGCTAGCAGCCAGCATAGCACCGTCAAACCCATGAATTATAAAAGCTGAGTCAGTAAGTCTGCCCCGAATATTACCATCAAACTTCAATATTGGCTCACATTTGAAACATTAGCTGGGTGTTGATACTTCTTAAAATTACAGAGATATTGAGATAAAGAGCCACATTTGCACTACGGGATGCAAGTAGTTAGCTGTTAGTGTTGAATAAAATGTCTAGAGTTGTACATGAATTCGGTATGGTTAGCACGTTTAATAAACATATGGAAAGATTTTTGTCTTAAAAAAAAAGACAATAGACATTATAATTATCACATTTTAGTGTCATCCCAACATTACTAGTTTAGTTATAAATGATTCATCTTTCTAAATTTATTTTTGATAAATTATAATTGATCGTCCAATCTACATGCTGCCAGAAATAACATTAAAAGTGTGATATTGATAATAAGCTAATTTAAAATAAAGTTTAGATGCAATTCATTAGGTATTTATAACCATATTCTTTATTTAATAAAAATAATATCAAATATATGTTAATTGTTAAGTATGTCGATTTTATGTTGATCATTTGTTAAGTAAAAAATTCAATAGTAAAAGCCTGCACTTTGATCCATCTCCTACTTTCCTTCTTTTTTAATCTTTATATATATATATATATATATTCCTTAATCATCTTGCTAAGGACCTCCTATTTTTTCTTTTCTTTTTTTTCCCTCAATGATGATCTTGTTAAGGACCACCTCTCATTTTCTGCAATGCTCCTAACTTTATCTTCAAATATATAGTGTAAAACCTAATACCTAAGATACAAGTAAATTGGAAAAGTTTGCTTCTTTTTGTGACGATCAGTTGCAATAAATGCTTTATATTATATTTACATTAAATATTATTTATATTATATTTATATTATATTAATAATTATTTTAATCATAGTTGTCACACTCGGTTCAGACATTGACCCTGCCAAGGGCTCGGATCATCGGGTCACTGGTTCAACCGTTGGGTCACTGGTTCAACCATCGATCAATTATATTAATATAAAAATATATTTATATTAATAAACATTGATTTTTAATAAAAATTTAAGGTTAACATTATAATAAAACCCATGATCCGAACTGGTTTGGGTTGGATTGATCGGTTCATGGGTGAACCGGATGGGTTGACCGGGTTATTCCGGGTTACTTACACATTCGGTTTTATATTGAAACCGAACTGGCTTGGCCTTTGGTCCCGGTTCAACCAGCCGGTTCGGTCCGATTCTCACAACTATGATTTTAATGAGAGCATTAGTTTAACATGACTCATCGTAGGAGCTTCTATTTACACAGCAAAAATTACTTTTCACACCCTTGATTTTTTAAAAAATTTAAGTTCCTAAACTACTCTTAAATCCCTCTTCCAACCAATTTTTTTCTTTCCACACCCCTCTTCCTCACCCCACCTGATCTATACCCTCATATTCTCTTCCCTTCTCCTTTCTCGGTCGATAGCGCGGCACTGGTGGCAGCAGTGGCAACGACGGCAGTAAGCGAGTGCAACAGCTCTCGTCGATTGGGTACCTCATCCCGAATCCCTTAGCCTCTGGCTTCCTCATGCTTTCTTTTTTGGCCCCGATCGCTTCGCCCCCTTTCTTCAGCATCGACTTCCCTTTTCTAGCCTCCGGCTTTTTCTTGCCCCTCTATTCGAATAGAGACCTTCTGTTCGGCCTGGCCTGTTCGGTCTATCAGTCTGGCCTCTGTTCATTTTTGATAGACCGAACAAAAAGCTTTTATTCAACCTATCTGAATGGAGGGGGGAAGGAGGGTTTGTTCAGGTGGGGTGCGGAAGGAAATTTTTGGTGGAAAAGGAGTTTAAGTAGTTAAAAATTTTTTTTTTTAAAAAAACCAGAGGGTGTGTGGAGAGTAATTTTTGCGGTGTAAATAGAAGCCCCCTCATCCTAACGGTTTTTCCTTTTCCACCTATCTCTTTTCCATCCGTCACTTTTTTTAATATTTATTCCATCTATCTCCTCTCCTAATAAAGAATATAAAATGTAATAAATAAGAATTATACTTTTCTTTAATAAAGCAAAATTATCTTTCTCAATACAAAATTAGATAGGTGTTTCATCTTTTCTAAATTAAAGAAGAATGAAATTTTTGTCTCATAGCTAAGATACAAGATATGAGAAGTTAATTTCATGAGTTTGAAATTAACATGGAGACATCATCTTAAGTGTTATCTTTCATATTTTGCTAACAAATTTACAAATGAAGTTTTAGTATACTGAGAAACAAAGAAAGATTTTTTGGTACTTATTATTCGTTTTGGATTAAAACTACTTAAAAAAAAGGGAGAGAATAATTTGATCAAATAAGAGATTTACTTATTTTCTTTTTAAATTATTATTTTTATAGTAAGTATTTTAATATATCTTTTATCGAGAGAAAAGTCTTTGAAGTTTTGATGCAAAGGACTAATATATTTTTTATATGAAAAATCTCATTGATCATCATATTTTTAATTTATTAATTTTTATTATATATATATATATATATATATATATATATATATAACATTGCCTTCACATAGTGAAAGAAATATGCAAATAAATTAAATATAACTATCAAATTTTAAATATAATAAATTTTATACACAAATAAGTTTCTTGGCAAGAGATTTTGGTTCAAAATTTAAAATTCAAAAATTAGAATTTAATTTGAAATTTAAAAATGATAGTTAAGCTTTTATTCTGAATTTAACAAAAAAATTCATATTCTTTTTAGTTTTTTATTTAACACCAGTAATTTTTAAAATTAAATTTAATAATATCAAACTAGGAAAAATAAATTTTTATTTAATTAATTTTACTTTAATTTTAATATAAAAAAATAAGTTTTTTATTTTATGCTGTATATAGATAAAGTTAGAAGAATTTTATCCGAAAACCAACATGTAAAGATATATTAAATAAATTTTAAATCTTGTTATTTAATATCCATTGAAAGTTGAGCAGATTAGGATTAAATTTAAAGGTTACACGCCTTGCTTTCCTCCACGCACGCTTACTCTTTGCTTTTGAAATTCTCATTATTGTTTTTAGATTAATTAAGCTGAAAGGGTTCAAGCTGAAAACCAAGTATTACCGCATCAATAGATATATTAAATAAATTTTTAAATCTTTTCAATACCCATAAAAGTAAGTAGATTAGGATTAAATTTATACGTAATGTACTCTGCTTTCTTCCTTGCATGTTCCACCTATGCGTGCTCTTTAATAACGTTTCTATCAAACAGATTTTTTTTTATAAATTTAAATGTAAAAATAACTCTATATTTTGTTAATTTACTTTTTCAGTTATTCATTTTTAATATATAAAAGTAAGTTAAAATAGTTTTATTTAAAAAATAATTGTTACCGCATGAATGATTTATTAAATAATTTTATTTAATATTCACTTAAAAGAGAAATACATATGTTAAGATGGATATGGTAAAACTTAAAAGATAAAATTAGAAATAAACATATAAGATAAATGATAGGAATAATCTTAATTAAAATAAAATGAGAGAAATTTGATTACTATGGTTTGGACATACAAATGAAGACCTTTATATTTAGAAAGAGTGATCTTTTAACAATCTATGGTAAAGATAGAGGTAGAGATAGAGATAGACCTAAATTAATATGGATATAAATAATTAAAAAAATATAATTATTTATAATTTGAATGTCAATTTAGTCTTGAATAGAGTAGAGTGGGGAAAATAAATTTATGTAGCCGATCCGACCCCATGTAGTTGGAAAAAGGCTTAGATGAGTTGAATTGAGTTGAGTATTCACTTAAAAGAGAGCAAATTAGGATTAATTTATATGCAATGATGTCCCATCCACATGTAAAGTACTCTTCATTTGAGAGCTACAAATTTTTTATTTTTAAATTTAAATTTAATAATATTATAAAACTCAATGGCTGCTAATTAACTTTGCATCTGAAGTTGAAATACTCGTTGAATGATAGTAAAATTCTATCATGAAGCCATGTCAACGATCCTATTCGAAATAGATTTTGGCATCAATGAATTTACTCAGAATAGATTCCGGTATTAATAATCGAGTAGAATAAATTATACCTAATTCTCATAACTTGTAAATAAGAGAGAAAGATTGTATATTCAAAATAAATGGAAAGAAAAAATTATAATTCAATTTCATTCGCTAATAATAATTTATACTTCTCATAATACTTGAGTTTTTAAGATACATAAATCATAGCTTAATTGCACATTATATTACTTAAAAATAAG
The DNA here is from genome assembly GCA_900491605.1 of Calamus simplicifolius. Lineage (NCBI taxonomy): Eukaryota > Viridiplantae > Streptophyta > Magnoliopsida > Arecales > Arecaceae > Calamus > Calamus simplicifolius. The sequence goes on along the minus strand of UESW01002738.1, from coordinate 155,308 downwards.
TTTATGTTTTTAATTGATTCTATTAACTATACTAGAGTTTGTGTAACATACATGCATATGCTTAGTATGGTAATGCATTTTACTTAATATTAATTCATTGGCTAGTTAGGTTATTGAGATTTATAAACAAATAAATGCTCTATGGCAAGATGTTCATAGAGTCCATATTCATCATATTTATCGGAAAGTCAATTCTGCTGTCGATTGGGTGGCGGTCTCACTCATCATTTTGGCTTTTGAATTTGGAATCAAGAAGATTCTTATTCTTTTATTTTTAAACAAATACTGCTTTTTGATATATTTGGGTTAACTTGCACTAATCTAGTGTGATCATTCGTTGTATCAAAAAAAAAAAAGCTCCTTAGTCACTAGAAGTGGGCACTGGGCCATGCTTGGCATGGCACGGCTCGTGCCTCTAAAATTACCGTGTTGTGTTTGACATGGCTCAATAACATGGGCCGTGCCAGGCCTAACACAGTCTATCGTGCCTAGGCAGTGCCGTGCCTAAAGCATAGTTGTCAGACCCGACCTGGACATTGACCCAGCCAAGGGCTCAGGTCACCGGGTCACTGGTTCAACCGTTGGATTACTGGTTCAATCATCGATCAATTATATTAATATAAAATATATTTATATTAATAAAAATTAATTTTTAATAAAAATTTTAAGGTTAACATGATAATAAAACCCATGACTCGAACCGGTTCGGGTTGGATTGATCGGTACATGGGTGAACCGGATGGGTTGACCGGATTATTCTGGGTCACTTACACATTCGGTTTTTATATTGAAACCGGACCGGTTTAGCCTTCGGGTTTCGGTTCAATCGGTCCAACCGGTCGGTTCGGTCCGGTTCTAACAACTATGACCTAAAGTGCCTAGGCAACGATCTGGCTAAGGCCTGTGCCTAGGCCATGTTGGCACAACAGATCATGCCATTCAACCAGTTATGGGCCGTGTCGGATCAGACCAGCAGAAAATATATATATATATATATATATATATATATATATATATATATATCAGGGTATTTTCGTAATTTAAAATGGCAAGGCACGGCACGGCAGGGCCAGCGCCTACCTCTATTAGTCGCCACCAATTATGTCGGGGTGTTTTCGTAATTTAAAATGCCAAGGCTATTTCTCCCTATGATTGCTCACGCGGTCCGGAACAATCGTGTTGAAAAGAACAACAAAAAAAAAAAGGAGAGAGAAAACGCGTGCCTCCGCCGCGTGAAGAAGATCCAGTCGGTGCCACTTTAACTAACAATTTCTCCGTTACCTTGAATTTTTAATTGAATGATATTATAATTCTCATAAAAAAGAAACATTACGATTTATGATTTTAATATATGCTTTTCTTTAAAAAAAAACGAGTTTTTATAACATGGGCATCGTGGTATTTGCCAAAATCACAGATATAATTTGCTAGGAGTGACTAGCGAAACGCTTCGCTTCACAAATGACGCATGTAGCGTAATTTTATCTGATTTTAAATCTTTTAAGATGAGAAGAGATTTTTTTTTTTTAAAAAAAAATGAAATGACATGTTAATTCTATTCATTCAGTGACTTGTCATAAAAGATATATGTCTTAAGAGTAGAGCTAACTTATTTCAACATTTAGTACATAATTATAGTTAAGATGATGATAAAATGATCCTACTATTGATTTACAGGGCTTTGTATTTCGAGTCCTTTTTTTAACCGGTGTCGAGTGACACCGGTTTTACATAAACGTGACATTGGTTTTACATGAATGGTGCAGATAAAAAATTTACAAGAAGATGTTAAAGGGTAGAGCGTCACTATAAATGGCAATGGTATTTTTTACTTTCAATGTGATAAGTAAAAATATCATTTGCAATAGTGCTTTTGCTTTTAAAAAACATCAATTTCTTCATTTATAACGTGACTTTACGTAAAAAAAAAAAAAATTGACTTCTTAAAAGCACTATTTAAAATAACATTTTTAAGAAGCATTATTTTAAATACCACTTCTTAAAAGTATCATTTTAAGTAGCATATTTTACGTATCATATTAAAAAAAAAGTATCATTTAAAATAATATTATTTTTATAAATTATATATATATATATATATATATATATATATATATATATATATATATATATATATATATATATATATATTATATATATATTAATTATGTAAAATCGATGCCAATTAATATGAAAAAGTTCTTGATCTGCAGCAAACGAGCCAGAGGCAGAGCTAGGTTCCGCCTTTACCAAAATTACATAAAAATATTTTTGTAAATATGCGGCATGCCGATGAGGGTGACCCTTCGCTGCTGACCACTTCTTCGGAAAATCGTGTCCTTTCGGAGGTCAAATTTGATGAGCGCACGCGGAGAGGAATTGGCTGCTCGCATCCCCTCATTTTATTTTGTTAAATAATAATAATAATAATAATAAAGATTCATATCTTTCTGGTCCTGGGCCTCTTCATCTTAGGTCATACATGCAACATCCCATGTTTATTTGCTAATTTAATTAATTTTATTAGTATATTAAAACTACATAATATAAAAATTTAAGTAAAAATTAATAGATAACAAGTGAATTTGGAATTATAAATACATAATATTTTTTCATCAATATAGAATATATTTGGATGATTACGATCTTTGTGCTATAAGGATGACTCCATGTCATTATGAAATTCTACTATCATCTCATGGGTTGCTCTTTTCTCATGCCTAACCAAAGCCAGATCATTGATGCTATAAGGTGACTTCATATCATGATGAAACTCTACTCAAAAACTCAAAAACTTCAGTGAAAGTTATTGGTAGCAGATGAACTTAAGTTATAAGCATATAACACTTTCTTTTTCATCCAATGTGGTACTAAATTTGAGACATCATAATTTTTTCTCCTTATATAATATGATGTCTTCGTTGCACACTACAAGCTAGTCAAAATCTACTCGCGAATCGGATTATTAGTGCATGAGTAGCCCTTTCTTGTGCTTATTAACTTTGGCACGCTTAGATCGATTTTGATACCATTATAACGCTTCAAGTTCATGTTAACCTAATTAACTTCGTTATCGAATTAAAATCACGGTTCGCGATTTTGATAATTAATTAACTTAAAAAATTAATAAATAATAAATAAATTAAAGTTAAATATAAATATATATATATTTTGGATGCAATAGAAATTATTTTTGGGGTGTATGGCAAAGTTGTCAATTTTGTTTCGTTTCGACCGAGACGTTTCGGTAGCTTATCCGAAAAGATAAGTTCTGCGTTCGTGAAGATTTTTCGGCCGTTTCAGTATGTTTCGGCATATTTCGGCGCCGTTTTCGGTCGTTTTGGTATGTTTCGGCCGTTTCGGTAAAATATGTTTTGGAGACTAATTTATGAATTATTAAACCTTTCAGAACTATTTTAATATATATATATATAATATCAAAAAAATATCCTAGTTACCCTATTCCTATTTTAAAATATATATATATAATAACAAAAAAATTTCTAGTTACCCTATCCCTACTGTCGCATCTCTTAAAAACTCAAACTCTTTATTTTTATATTGTTATTATTATTTATGAAGAATATAAATTATGAATAAATTTTTCATATATATATATATATATATATATATATATATATATATATATATATATATTTTTAAATTCTTAAAACTTAAACTCTTATTTTTATGTTGTTATTATTATTTATAAAGAATATGAATTATGAATAAATTTATTATTATATATATATATATTTCAAAACGAAGTACCGAAACGATCCAAAATCAAAATATTTCGTTTCATAAGCTAAATTGAAATATAATTCGAAATGAAATTGATAATCTTGGTGTAGGGTCAAAATAATTAACCTAGAAAAATCAAGGCAAGAAGACATTTGCTAGCCCATTAATTACATGGTCGTTTACACGCTTCCACATGCAAGCCCCTGAGAAGGACTTCACAGCCAATGCGCTTGTGTGAGCTTAACGATAAAGGCCACATCAGGTTAGGAGTCGATATCCAAAATTCAATTTGAGACGTCAAGTCTCCCATCCACACTGTTTGTGTACCGTCGCAACTGGTTATTGAAGACGACCTCCATGGGAGATTAGGACCATCCCCAACTCAACCCTGAAAACGAAGTGAAGCTGAATTATAGAATTCCTTTTACTTTGTGTGTGGCAATAGATAAATGTGATGATATTATCATGGGCTTTATTATTTTTTTTTCAAGTAACCATAAGGGAGGAACTTTTCCCACAAGCAAATCTTATTAAAATCATAAAAAAAGAAGAAAAGATAAAAAGAAGAAGTAAGGCTACAATATCTTTTATGAGCACGAAACCATTTTTTTAAGACAAAAATTGCCCGGCAAAATAAAGGCTACAATCTTATGAAGAATTTTTTAAGCTTCTTTCACTCCATTAATGCCACATGAAAGACATGACCGATTGATTCTAAATTTTTCTCATTATTGCCAACAAATTTTCTTTTTCATGTTAATCAAAGCTTCGAAACATCGATTGGCATGTGCTTAAATCCACTACGTTAGCTATAAACTTCCATATTGATCTAAAAATGAGCATATGAAAAAAAGATGATCTACTGTCTCCTAATTACTTTCCTAATACTACATATTTAGAGTTTATTGTCCAACTTTTTTTTGCAATTTTATCTTCTGTGTATAGCTTTTGATTGCCATCCTGACTTTGCATCAAAAAATGCTAGCATGCTAATTTTGCAGGTGGACTTGGAATAAGAAGGCGATATTTGCCCTTATTAATGCAAGGATTGTTGGGTTTTAGAAAAAGGTTGATAAATGCTTTGCAATAATATTTAATAAGTGCTTTCTAGATTATTTTTTGATATCGAGAAAATAACAAGAACAAAGGCTTTGAAAGATTAGGCAACATACTTTTTTTTTTTTTTTTTTGGTACAGACGATGATTCACATCATCCTAGGTCGGGATGGATCCGTTACATCTAAAAACTATAACTGGGATAAAATCAGAGGGTAGTAGTCTCTCGATCTCCATATCCAATACCCAGAGTGAGAAGACATCCTGGCCGCAATCCAGTCCGCAACAGCATTGACCTCACGATAGACATGATGGATCTGGATGTTGAAAGCTTCTAAGATCATAGATCGGATATCACATAAGATAGGAATAGAAGGCAAGTGGAACTATACTGCTGTCGAATCTATCGAATAACGATAATGGAGTCCCCTTCAATGATGAGCCTGCGGGCGCCAAGGGTCCGAATGGCGTAGGATATACCCGCCCAAGCCGCATAGAGCTCAGTCATTGGTACCGAGGGATCAAGAAGGCTAAAACCTTAGCTGCCAACATTATACCATCTGCATCACGAATAACATAAGCTGATCCAGCATTTCTGTCTCGAATACTCCCATCAAAGTTAATTTTAACAAACCCTGAAGGAGGGGGCTTCCAAGAAATGAAAACCGTATGTCTCCTTTTCCCCTTATGGTGTCGCCCCCATCTTCTTTTCTTCTCAGCAATGCCCTCCTCACACACAGATCCGTCTCCTCTTTATCTCTTCGGTACCGATCCTTTTTGGCCCCTAGCATCCCTTTCTTTTTTGTTCGATCAAATAGGATCGAACGAAGGGCTTTTGTTTCCTTCGTTCGGCTAAACAAATGAAGGCCGAATGTTTGATCAAACAGAATTGAACAAAGGCTTTTGTTTGGTCTTATTTGATTGAATGATGCTAAAAAAAAAGAAGGTACTGAAGATTAAAAAGGATCGATGCTAAAAAGTTGAAAGGCAACTAGCGGTGCCGAAGATAAAGAGGAATAGCCTGCATAAGAGGGGAGTAAAGGAGATTGGGGGCGTCACCGAAAGAAGAAAAGATGGGAGAGGGGTTACGGAGGAAACAAAGGGAAAGGGTGTGCAAATAGCATTTCCCATGATACATGATCCAAATAAATAAACATAAAAAATAGTAAATCACACTACTCTAAGATGCTTATACTTTCAAAAATATATTTTAAAACGCTGCAAAATGAGACCTAAGACCATAATTCATAATTCATGGCGCAATTCTTGCCGACAATATACCGTGGCCACCAATGATTTGTCGAGATAGAAACATGGGGCACAGTTTTTTGTTTTTGTTTTTTTTTTAAAATCAATGTACGGACAAAGGTATCCAGCATTGATCGTGTCGGTAGGAATGGAACTAGAAAACCACGCGGCAGCCACATGGTGGAGATTTTCTTTCTTTCTTTTTTTTTTTTTTAATTTTTGGCCCCTAACCGTGAGTTGGATCAGCATGGCAACTGCGTAATAATCAGATCCGTTCTGACCATTTCTGGTCCATTGCCTCCCGTTGCCAGAAATGAACTCCGCGAGCTCCATTAATGGCGTGCGCTATTCCTCCCATCGTAAAAGAGCAAACGTAAAACCCTAACCCTCCGCCCCCTCTCTCTCTCTCTGTGTGTGTGTGTGTGTTATGGGATATCAACAGCACCACCATGGCGGTAATAACAGCTCCGGCGGCGATGGCGTCTCGCATCACCAGCGAGTCAACAGCCCACGGTATACCGGCTCGATGACGCGGAGGGCGCACTCCTTCAAGCGAGGCGGGAACGGGGAGATCGAGCTCCAGATCAACTCCCCGAGGTCGCCGGCCGAGAACCTGGGGAGCGCCTTCGGGGAAGGGGTGGAGCCGCCGGTGGCGTCGGAGAAGTGGCAGGGCGGCGGCCACCAACACCACCACAACCAGAACGTCCGGTTCCGGCTCGGCGTGCAGCTACTGGGGAAGGGGCTCTTCAAGAGGCCCCCGGCGGCTTGGCGGAGGTAGGGTTCCGGGAGAGGAAGAGGATCAGGAACCTGCTGTTCTTGGCGTTTTGTAGCGCGTGCTTTCTTCTTGGGGTTGCGAAGATCTGTGCTGGGGGTTGGCTTGGGCTTCCCGGGCTCAAAAAAAGTAGGGTTTATCAGGTTAGGCCTTTTTCTTTGAAGCAATCTACTGTTTTCTAGTTAATGTTAACACGGTGGTGCTCATTATTTTGGATTAGAAGAAGAGGACTCTTCCGCGATCCGTTAACGTTTAATAGTTTGATGCGATTCCCCTCCTTTTTTTCCCCCAAAAAATGAAATTTTGGGTGCAAAATTCTTTGTTTTGGTGCTTTTTTTTTGTGTGTCCATTTTTATGATCCGGCGGTTCACAAGTAAAAAATGGTAAAAACATATACTTTTTTTTGTCTGTTTTATGTTTAAAAGGTTTAGTGAGATAACTTATCTCGCTATTTGTTTAACATTTTCAAGATTAGACTTTCATGTTGGACGGTTTCACTTTTCTCTTGCAATTCTTTTTTCACACGCGACAGCACAACTAATTCATATTATCTTAAGATTATTGGACATCAAGCCAATGGCTTCATCTTTGGAAATTCGGACAGGCACTGCTGTAAGAAAGTACTTAAAGATCGGGGATTTGATTAGTTCAGGTGATGTATATTGATCCTCAGAACATAGAGGCAGCAAATCTAATGGTCTTTATGATTGTCTGACTGTTTGGTTGCGTATCCTCTTAAAATGTTAGATCATATGTTCTTCACATGTAGTTTGCTGAATGTGATCCAAATAAGCCTTTTTCTATATCTAGTGATCGAGGGATAAAGGCTTGAAACTGTCAATCTTCTTGTTCTTCAAGATCTAAATTTGGCATATTGTATTTTAATCTGACAGAAAAGATCATTCAGTGCAAGACCTGATCCTATCTCACGCATTGTTCTGTGTCTCAACACAATCATTAAGGTTGAGTGGTCTTATTGATCAAAATGAAAAACTATCATCATGAAAAATTGAAATTTATGTGGACTGAACCTTGAAAACCATGGTATTTCTTTGAAATTTGTGACTTCCATTTTGAAACTTAGGAATTCAAAACAAATCTGTTTTTATAAGCCTTAAACTTTTTACAGAATTCCTGTGACAAGGAAATTTTGATGCACCTAGGTCTGTCCCAAAGGGTTCTGATTCTCTTTCCACATTTCGGTCAAAGCTCAATGATGTTATATCTATTTTTTTTCTTGGAATCTAAGGAATCAAGCCTGATTTTTTAAGTAAAATTTAAATTATGTTTGATCTTGGGTTGTTTAATTAACTTTTTTCAAGGAAAAAAATGAAGCTTAGTTTGGTTCTAATAACATGAATAGTGAGCATGGAAGGCTTGAAGTGAGATGTATAATCAGACTCCTTTTTTTTTTATAACTTATTGCAGGTCATGTTGCATGTTTGATTGGTACTGAAACCTTCATCTGTCTACTTAATTGTCTTTTTGGGTTGAATGAAATCAATGTTCTAGGAGACCTAGGTGATAAATGGTTGGCTAGGGCCTGCCTAGCACTTTCAAATGGATGCCTATGCAAACAAGTGCCCAACTGTCAAGGCAGCCCCAAAGAAATACATGCAAGAAAAAAAGAAGAATGCTAAGAGAGATCTAAAAATAAGTTATAATCGGGAAAATGAAACATACGATGCCAAGTCAGATGTATTAAGTCAATGGGAAGCATATATACTTCAAATTGCATGCCATGTCCATATTAGCTGGGTGCCGAATACTGGTCCTCATAGGATACTTCTAGGATACACATATGATATTTGTAATAAGTATCCTATTTTCATATTAAAAAAGTTCTCCTGATTATTTTTGGATATACTCATGATACTTCTAGTCCTAACAGGATCAGGTAAACGGCTTTTTCTTTATTTCTTCTTTATGGCTGCTAACCTTTTAATAGTGAATGGTTAATTTTGGAGGTTATGATGTTCACAATATCTTAACGACCATGGAGTATGGGTTATGGTATGTGGATTTGAATGATGAATACATTATGACTTTATGGAAGTTAACGCTCTTGCATAAAGTATGGACTGTGTTGTTTTCATAGGTCAATATGCTTTGGAGAAATTTTTTTTGACATTTATAAATAAAAAATACATATAATTTCATATCTATATTCCACCCATGTTATATCCTACTTTTTCAAGATTCACTATATCGACATACCCATAGTATTCATGTTCGTTGCTAAACTTTATTATGGTAAGAGCTCTTGGCAGCTGCCTTAGTGGCCATATTCTAAGGTTTGAATGAAATTGCTAAATGGATTCTTTGGCAAGGAATGGTAACTTATAAGTCTTCAGAACCCATGTCTTTTCTTTTAAGCTAAAAGCTTGAGTTGTTCAATGACAAGCGATATTATAATTTTATTTATCAACTTCTTCTGGACATTAGTCTGCTTTAGCCAAAAGCGTAAGTTCTTTGATAACAGAACTAGTATCACAATGCTTTTTATCAGCTTCTTCCAACTATTGTCACCGAAGCATATTGAATTTGCCAGGTACTTGTATGGCATTTTTGCTTCTTCATATCTTTTTCTGCTGTATTTGCAAAATTTGTACTTCTCTTTGTCAACACATTATTAGTATATGGCCTTCTTTGTGCATGGCTTGGAGAACATAGATGTGGTTATATTAAATAGAATAACTAGTAGATATAATCAGCTAAAAATATTCTCATTCATAATCTAGTCTTATTGTGACTAGGATCTATCTAGCAGTCAATTTACTGGTCATAGAAGTGATAGTGAGAGAACACTTATGACCATTTCATCAAGCAAGGGTGGAAGTCAAAACAGTGTAAATGAGGCAAGTCATTATTTTTGTCCATTATTAATTCCTGATAATGTTATAAGTCTTCGATTGATTTCTTTGATTAATTCAATAGCAAATGTAATCCTTTCACACAGCACTCAGGCGTATGGGCCCATCCAGACAGTGAAAATTTTATGCAGTGCATTGGCCATACAGGTTCTCACAAAAGTAAGCCATGCAACCGGATCTCGTCTTTCTCAAGTTTTCTGCTGAATTCTGAGATTCTTTTCTTATTTATTTTTTTACCCATTCATTCTTTAATCAATACGATACACCTTTTATAAAGAGGGTTCCCCCCGGTTTTGCAGAGTTGGATGCCAAGACGAATGGTTACATTCTCATCAATGCAAATGGAGGTTTGAATCAGATGAGATTCGGGGTCTGCTTACTATTTTACAAATTCCACTGGGCTGCTGTTGCAATATTATGCTACAGGACTCTAATATATCATATTTTGGAATGCAGATCTGTGATATGGTTGCTGTGGCTAAGATCATGAAGGCAACTCTTGTTCTTCCTTCACTTGACCATAACTCATATTGGGCAGATGACAGGTACTTTGAAAAGAAAAATTGCTATTGCTTCAGTCATTCTTATATACTGCAGAGATGTTTGTTAAATCAAAGACTGATAATGTAGTCCTGCCTAATATTTCAGTGGCTTCAAGGATCTCTTAATTGGAAGCATTTCATAGAGACCCTGAAGGAGGATGTTCATATAATTGAAACATTACCTGCTGGTTATGTAGAAATGGAACCCTTAGTGAAGACTCCAATATCTTGGTCTAAGGTTGAGAAAATATATCGAGCAGAAAATGAACTATTCCTTTCTTAATTATTTGCACCAAACATAGTTCCTGATTAATTCAGTTCTGCTGCAGGCTAATTATTACAAAGCAGATATTCTTCCGCTTCTGAAACAACACAAAGTGATATACTTCACTCATACAGATTCTCGACTTGCAAACAATGGACTTCCTGGGTCTATCCAGAAACTGAGGTGCCATGTGAATTACAGAGCACTGAAATATTCAGCCCCAATCGAGGAACTTGGGGCAACCCTAGTTTCTAGGATGCGTGAAGGAGGAAGTCCATATCTTGCTCTCCATTTAAGGCAAGTTTTGATGTACTTTTGTGCGCTCTGCAAATCCCTCAGTTCTCATTTTATCTTGCCATGTTGCTCACCCTTTAAGCCATGCATTTTTGCAGTGCAACCTTTCACTCTTCCTAATATTCAGTAAATACTTTAGAAGTATATGATGCACTGCACACTATTTGTTAGTCTTAGATTGTACCTTTTAGTGTGATCCTGTGGTGTATATATGTGATAGAATCCTTAAATCACTTGTACGTGAATTAACAATTTATCCCATTGAAACAATTTGTTCGCAAAGCCTTTACGGCACAGATGTTAAAGTCTAAACTTACTCATAATTATCTATTTAGTACCCTGCAAAACTATCTTGCCAGTCATTTTTTGGTACAAAAAAAACTATAACTCTTTCTACCTTATGCCACGCCCCCGCCAAATAAAAAAAGGGACAAAAAAAAAACCAACCTGTTTACAATAAATTCCAAAATGCACGACCCTGATCCATTTCATTGCCTTTCTGGTTAAATTATATTCTTTTCTTGTTTTATCTGAATCGTGTTGGTGCCATTATATTGTCATGAAATGTAGTCACTGGATAATGCATACATTTAGAAGCAATGTAAAAGTTTAACTTTCAAATAAACACCAATACAATTAATTTTGAGAATGAGATTTCAGTGTTAAATTAGCATTTATTGAAAAATGCATTATGTTGTCATTTCTATTATCTATATTGAATGCTCTCAGTCAAGTTTGGTTTTTTTTCCCCCTTTGATATTAGCATATTGACCTCTTGTTTCCGCTAAAATCTTGCCTTTCTGGCTCTTCATCAACCTGACATTTAACATAGTCACCTAGTTTTCTCTTGAAGTAGCTGCTTTTGGTTGAGGCTTATCTTTAGTCTATTCTTCATTCCTTGCTTTTAATCTTTTGCTTGAAGGCTCACGGCTTTTACAAAAAATTTTCTTTGCATACCACCTTCTTCATAGCATCTGGGCATAATGTCAGAATGTTTTTGCAGAATTTCTTGCGCTTTAACCATTTTTCAAACTTGAAAGTGTTAAACCTTCATTAACTTTCAATGGCTCTCAAAAAAAAAAAAAGGCTAATCGAATTAGGCCTTGGATAAGTTATGTAGATTAGTGAAATTAACAATCAAGTCATCCCATTTGAATAAACATCTATCCACTCTTTCAACTAACAAAGTAAACAACTCATTGTAGAAATTCCAAACTGAAAATTCTCTACAAGCTTAATGAACTCTTCTATGTCCTTACCATGTGAAAATTCAAGGGACTTGCAGATATCTAAAAATGCACAAGAAGAGATCCTTCTTGGTTATGATATTGTGCTATTTTTTCACACATATTCCTTATTTTAGAAGCTAATATTTGTAGGTATTGCTTATAAACGTTAACAGTGGTTGAGAAGTTTCTGACCAATGCTTGTCAATGTTAATTTTTGTTCTCTAATTCCATTCTCCATTGGAGCTACTCACATCTATCTGCTTCACTTCCTTCAGCGACATGACCTTATCTATCCCTCTTTGTATCCTTTTCCTTGTGTACGTTACAATCTCCTGGGATATACTAGGTCAAGTCTATACATTTTGGCACTTTTTGTTGTTACTTATTTTTGCTCTCAAGTCCCTGAATTTTCAAGAAAGATAACTTTGTCAATATCTATTTTTTTGCTTCATCCCTTATGCTACAAATTAACTTTTCTAGATAAATTATTTTTTAAAATTATAGTCAGTGTTTAAGCTAAGATCTTCAGCTCCAACAGTTTTCTTTAAACCTCATTCCTCATTGACTTATATTTTTATTCTCCAATGAAGGAAGACTTCAATTGTCCTCTAGCCCTTAATTTTGTATTTGTTAGAAGCCAAGGTGTTATCTACCACAAATAAGTATTAATCGTTACTCATGAGAAACAGTAGATATTTAAAGACTTCGATTGTCCTCTAGCCCTTAATTTTGTTTTGTTAGAAGCCAAGGTGTTATCTACCACAAATAAGTATTAATCGTTACTCATGAGAAACCGTCGATATTTAACAATTCTAGCATCTTGCTTTGTTTAGCTTCTAGGAAATATTGCTTTCTAAGAGATCATTTGAAATAGTTGGTTGCTAACATGTACATCGATTTGTTCTTGTGAATCTGCAGTAGTAAATCATAACCGAGAAGCTGTGTCCCAAATTTGTGGGATCAACTTAACAAAACTCTTTTTGCTAATGTTTGTATCAAGGGTTACATACTCAACTCAACTCATCTAAGCCTTTTTCCAACTACATGGGGTCGGCTGCATGAATCTGCTTCCTCTGCTCTATTAGGACTAAGTCGACATTCAAATTACAAATAGTATATTTTTTTTAATTATTTCTGTTCATTAGTTTAGGTCTACCTCTATCTCTATCCTTACCATGGATTGTTAAAAGATCACTCTTTCTAACTGAAGAATTGAAGGTCTTCATCGTATATGTCTAAACCACCGTATCAATTTTCTCTCATTTTATCTTAAGTTGTTGCTATTCCTATCATTTTTCTTATATGTTTATTTCTAATTCTATCTTTTAAAGTTTTACCACATCCATCTTAACATGCGCATTTTGTTGCACTTAATTTATTCACATGTTTCAGTATTGCCCAACACTCTGTTCCATATAGCATAGCTGACCTAATAACGGTTTTATAAAATTTTTCTTTCAATTTTAATAGGATGCGCCATCATACAATACTCTGAAGCATTCCTTCACTTAATCCATCCTACTTTAACTCTATGATTCACATCTTCACTATTTCACCTTCTTGCTAGATAATTGATCTAAATACCTAAATTTTTCACTCCTTGATACCTGATAGCCAGCATAAAACTCCGTCATATCCCTTAAAACATGTATCAAGGGTTACATCCATTATCAAAAGCAAGCTTCAGAATCATCTCTACAAGTTTGTCCATGCTATCTTGCTAAATCTTCCCCCCTTGTTTCTTGACCCTGCAAAATAAAATCAAATTCCTTGTTGAGTGGCTTGCTTAGATTATCATTGTAGATGCTGCCATCTTCTTTGGTTTGCTGCTGGTTTGTCCCGTATTGCTTCAATCCTTGTACTCAGTGTAATCTCTCTTGTCCTACTTCTACCATTCCTGGTCTGCCACTTATCTATGCTCATCTTATGTGATTGTGTGGTAGCATGTTCTTCAACAATACAATGATGTTTAAGGAGCAAATGTTCTGTGGTTAGATCATTCTGACAACATTTTCTTTATTATAATGTGGTACAGCATTAAGTTCTACCTAATTCCATGCTCATAAAATTTATTGTTAGTTGTTCAGATGACAGTACCATATCATCTACCTAATGTGCTGCTTCACAGTATTCATTGTTTTTTATATTTATTTTTTGTTGACAATTGCTGACTTTAAACTCCTGTTGTTCCATCATCTAATGAAACATGATAAGCCTGGATGTCAGTAGTTTTCACTTTTCATTGTTATAATTCGTTTAGATTCAAATAATCTCCTTGACAAAGGTAGATAGTTTAACAATACCCTTTTATTCTGATGAGCGTTTTTTTCACCTTTTGCAGGTATGAGAAGGACATGTTAGCTTTTACAGGTTGCAGTCATAATTTGACCACTGAAGAAGAGGAGGTGCTTCGTCAAATGCGCTATGAAGTGAGCCACTGGAAAGAGAAGGAGATCAATGGAACTGAGAGAAGAAAGCTAGGTGGCTGCCCTCTGACACCGAGAGAAACTTCCCTTTTGCTTAAAGGACTAGGATTCCCATCGGACACAAGAATATACTTGGTGGCTGGTGAAGCATATGGAAATGGTAGCATGCAATATCTGTTAGATGATTTTCCAAACATTTACTCCCATTCAACTATTTCTACTGGAGAGGAACTCAGACCCTTCAAAAATCACCAAAACATGCTTGCTGGTTTGGACTACGTTGTTGCTCTTCAGAGTGATGTTTTTGTTTACACGTACGATGGGAATATGGCAAAGGCTGTGCAGGGCCACAGGCGCTTCGAGAACTTCAGAAAAACTATCAGCCCAGATAGGTAATGCATCAGCTTGTCTTCCTTATTTGCATAGATGAGAAAAAGTTGTTCCGCCATGTCATTATGATTTATTTGCTGGGAAAATTATGGAAATCTTGGTGTGAATATGGCGTTGAGGTGTCATAGTCATGTTTGATTTTGGAAATTGTATTTTCATTTATTTCCACCTTTTGGATTTGCATTCCCCTCTGGAATATCCCAAGTATTTATTTTAAAATTGTTATAATAAGTTTTTGACAATACTTGGTATATAACTCAGTTCACGCCTTTCACTGCAATTCTTTCTCTGGCAGAATTGCATCTATTATAAAAATGTAATTAGTCTTTGTCAGTTGAGTATCTTAAAACATGAACTTTATATTATGCTGGAACCCTATTTCATGGTTCTTTTTGTAGAACTGTTGTGTTCCTTGGCGTACATGTTTATTATCTTCTAAAGGTTACTACATTTACAAAGGTGGTTGTATTACTTATACTGAAAATTTGTCAAAGATGCTGGTTAAACCCTTCAGTGGATTGATACTTGTAGAAATCTTCAATCCTATTGATCCAATAGTTTCGTCTGTATTTATATCTCCTCGTACCCTCTTTTATTTGTTGATAGAATAGGCTGCATGATCTGAAAGCAGTGCTTTTTATGCAGATTGAATTTTGTGAAGCTTGTTGATGACTTTGATGAAGGAAAGATCTCTTGGAAGAAATTTTGCTCGAAAGTGAAAAAACTGCACAAAGATCGAATTGGATCTCCATATTTGAGGGAGCCTGGAGAAATTCCAAAGCTGGAAGAGAGTTTCTATGCGAACCCTCTACCAGGTTGTATATGTGAAAAACAGCAGAGCAGAAAATAAAAGAATAATTTTTACACATTGTTTCATTAATGTATGTTGGAGCGCCAAAACACTTCAGGTAAGGAAACAATTCTTATAACATCTTCTGGGCTACTATCAGATGGAAGGCAAACTTAAATTCATTACTTTGTAGATACTACAATTATCAATTTAGCACCGTACTCTTTCTGGTAACGGCACCAGATTGAAGCTTTGTAGAGCATGTACAGTGATGGAATCATGTTAGATTACTTCGGGTCGGCCAGCTGCAGGGTGACAAGTATAGATTACTTTGGTTCGGCCAGCTACAGGGTGACAAGTATAAAGAATCTTCGTGGACACAAAATGCAACGCAGTGAACAATTCTCATTTCAGATTTTTTTTTTCCCTATTTTTTTCACCTGTTTCATTCTAATTGTGATGCTGTGCTTTATGACTTCTTTCCTCATTTCATTTTTAATGTAAAATGAAACAGATGTTACATGTCACTGCCCAGGAAACATTCATTTTATGACATGGCCAATAATAATGTCATCGCAAAAGAATTTTCTTTACTGATTTTGTACTTAACAGAATGGTTTGGCTATAAGCTTGTTTTATATATATTTAGGTTGTTCGGTTATTATTTTGACATTATAAAGCATTATGATGAAAAAAAAGAGATGAAGGTGAGATATATGCAACTTTAGATATGGAAGGCTGTTGTCATGTTTCAAAGATATTTAGGTCGCAATGGAAAATTTTCAATTTTATTGTTATGCGAACGTTTAACTCACTGCAAAGCACTAGAATAATTTTAAAAAATCAATAGCATTTAAAAACACCCAATTATATGGTTGATTTGGAAAATCATTTTATTTTTCTTTCTATGGCAAATGCGTTTTAAGATCTAATTCTTTATATCTATAATAAATGAGTGTTAATTCCATGATTGTTGATTATTGCTAACATTTTTCCTGAACTGAAGGAATTTTCACTCTTTGTGCATGATGAGGCCTAGCACAGAAGAACAAGTCCTTTGCACGGCTTGACCATTCTCTTATGATTAGTTTGTGTTATCATCAAATCATCTTTTTCGAACATCGGGTAAGATTTGGAACTCGATAGCATTGAGGATGGGCCTGAGAGTCCTCCGACGTCTTCACCTCGGACTAGAATTCTATAAAAAAGTTTCGGGGCCGGTTGTTCTGGCGGGGATCCTCTGACACTCAAGTGAGTGGTATAAAAAACAGTAGTGTATGTCCTTTTAAGTTAGTTGAAAACTCGAAGAAGTTGAAGTTTTCTTTTCATCATGAGCGAAGATTCTTATACCTGATCGAAAGTTCCTCTTACCTCCTTTTTGGATAGTTGTTGATTTCGAGATATCGTGGTTTGACATAGGACGAGCGATAAGGCTAGCAGCAATAGGAGGTATCCGCCTCATGGTTGTCAGAACTGGAAGGCCACCTCTGTTTGATATGGGCGGCTACAGCCAGTTGATGGGCTAAGTCTTGTCAGGTGCGGCGCTGCAGACAGTTGGTAGGCCAGATATTGTCGAGCGTGCGCCATAGCTAGTAGGTGGGCCACATGGGCCGCAGTGGTAGGTGGACAATGTGGGACCATAGGTAGCAGGTGGACCATGTGGGACCGCAGGTGGTAGTGGGTCATGTGATGGTTGCAGTCGGTAGTGGGCCACGTGAGCTCCGAAGCCGACGCTTCGGTATTGAGGCCGACTCTAGAGTTGGTGCTGAGGCCAACGCTGGAGTCGGTGTTAAGACCGGCTCTAAAGTTGGTGCTGAGGCCGACGCTGGAGTCGGTGCTGAGGCCGACTCTAGGGTCGGTATTGAGGTCGACTTTGGAGTCGGTGCTGAGAGTGGCTCTGAAGTCGGTGCCGAGAGCGGCTCTGGAGTCTATGCCGAGACCGACGCTAGAGTTGGCGCTGAGACTGAGGCCGGAGGTGACATGTTGGACCATAATGAAGGGTTTTAGTTGTTGATTTTGCCAAAGCTGACTCTAGAGTCGGCTAAGACTGAGGCCGGTGGTGACATTCGGACCATAATGAAGGGTTTTAATTGTCTGGTTTTACCTCCGTTAGTCAGCCTCGTCGTTACTTGTAACATGGCTGGATCAGCCACATCAGATGCACCCCTCCCGCTCCTGAGCTTGTGCGGTCACATCTCTCATTGAGCAAAAGGAGCATAGACTTCTGACGCCCTCGATCCTTGCTTGTGATTGATTGTAGGCGCGTGCCTTAGAGGGAGGTCAAATCCCTCTCATTTAAGGGAGCATGGGATGCTGTACGACCATCGTACAGAAGATTTTTTCTCTCTAGAACAAAAGATTTTTCTCAAAATTGAGACCATTTTTATGGATAAAGCGGTAGCCATCATTACGGTGACATCATTGGTGTCCCATCATTGGCCGCAGATTGCGCCTTTTTGCACCTGGCCGAGGCGTTTTTCCTCGGGCGAATAAGATGGTGCGATAGTTGGGATAACGCCTTTAATAGAAGATGTCCACATGGTGGATCAAATCGGATGGGACGATTTGAACGTCAGGCATAAAAGGGGGGCCGTCCCTGTCACCGAGCTCCTTATGCATTCGAAGCTTTCTTGTCTCTCCTGAAACCTGAGTTCCCGGAGGCCCTTCTCCTTCGAACCCTATGTCCATTGTCTCCTTCCCTACCCTAGGTTAGTCCTTTTTTATCTCTCTTGTTTTCTTCTTCATGGACCCCAATAGGAAGGGTAATAAGCCCGTAGTAGCCCATTCGTCCTCGTCCTCCTCTGAGGAAAGGGTTCCTCTGACCCAACTACAGGCGACGGGTGGGATCTCGATTCGAGGCCCTCCATCGACCAAAGCACCACCACCTCCCATAGTTCAGCCACCACCTAGGGCTCATCGGGCATCTTCTCCGATCGTTGCTCCTACCTTGGAGGGTTCGAAGGGGATTGCCTCCACCATGACCTTCGAAGACATAGAATCCCTTAGGAGGATCCCTAGGGAGGTCCGATTGTCTGTCCTCGGACCCAGCGACAGGGTGAATTCTGGTCCTTCTGAGGGAATTGTCCTGTACGAGGAATTTTCAAGGCAGGCCTTCGGCTTTTCTTCTACCCCTTCATTGTTAGTCTTCTTCATAGGTACGCCCTGATGCTGGTGTAATTGGTTCCGAATTCTTTCGGACCATCTGTGCCTTCATGATGCTGTGTGGTTATCTCGGCATAGTGGGCCGAGTATCTCTGTTCCACAATCTGTACACCCTCCATCGCTAGTCTGACACTGGATGGTGACTATTCACACCCACCCCCGGTTGAGCCATCAAAGTTAACCTTCGCTCTTCCATTAAAGGATGGAAAATCGGTTCCTTTTACACACATTGAGAGGGTGAGGCAGAGTTGGGGGGATCCAAACCTAGAGCCGAATAAGAACTTGGCGGTGACTTCGAGGACTAGGAGGTCTATGAATAGCTATTGTCCTCCTGGGTGAACCTTTAACGAGAGCTTCTATCGGAGTAAACCTTCGGTATGCTAGTTTGGCCCTAGGTGACGGTGAGCGCCCGCGACCCCCTTTTTTTTGACTAATCCCCGGTACATGCAGATATGAGGATATCCACAGCCGCCATAAAGAGGACAGTTGAGAAGAGGAGGCAGACCATTGGTGGTGATGCAGATAGGCCAAAGAAGAGGTCTCGTCCTGGTCCCCGATCCCCTCCTCCACGTGAGCACCAAACGGCCCAGAGGAGCCCGCTTCGCCGATCGATCCTCCCACCCAGTCGGCCCTAGAGGAAATGAGGGGTAAAGCGGTCTCCTCGGGGATGGAATCGGCCCCCTCGGAGATGGAACCAACCCCTAGGAGATGGGACCGACCCTAGGAGAGTGTCGTCAATGGGGGTGTAGGCAGGTGAAGGGGTCCCGTGCTGACAGAGCCAGGCAGAGGAGGCCAATGCCCAAGGGGCCGAGCATGAGGAGGTATCGTCCGTGTCCAGCCCTACACCCACAACCTTGGTGGCAGCTGGACCCCGAAGGCAGGCGAGCTGGTGGTGATCCCATTGTGGCAGTCCTTGATAAACCATCATCGTAGGGAAGAGCGGTTGCTGGCTCGGACGTGCCTACCGGAGTTCTAGAGGAGCTTCGCCGCCAATGGGCCATCGATGTTTTTGATGATGCGTTCATGGCTTTGCTCTGGGTAAGCATCTCTTTGTTCCTTCACAAGATTTCCCCGCCACAATACATACTAACAAGGATCATTTTCATGCAGACAGTGAACTCCATATTTGCTGCTCCAGACATCGCCCTCCAAGCTAATGCGGTCATCACTCATGCCGACAAGACATCTTCGCCGCTCAAGCTCGAGCCAAGAAAGTTGAGGGCGCGCTAGAGTCGGCCCGGGCTGAGCGAATGGAGGAACTCCTGGCTGCCCAAGCATAGAACCGCGAGTGGAGGCCCGATTCGAAGAGGCAAAGCGCTAGACAGCATCGGAGCTCGAGTGTGCCCAAGCTGCATAAGCAAAGTTGGGGGATGTTGTGGCCAAGCTAGAGGTGTGACCTTTAGCTCCACACTGTAACCCTACAAGTGATCGCAGCCAAGGAGCGGGCTGCCAACGCCGAGGCGATCGCTCGAATGGCTGATGCTCAGGCGGCTGACGCCGAGTTGGATATGCACACCATGATGACGAAGGTATCTGAGATGGAGGCTGCGGTGCAAGCCGCCGAAGAGAGGGCTGCAGGACCTAGAGGGAGGTTGCGGCGGTGGTGGAGCACTATTGGGGCTCTACCGATTTTGAAAAGGAGATGGCGGACGCCTCCGTTGGCGTCTACCTCATGGCTTTAAGGATTGCAAGAAGAAGGTGGCCAAGGTTTTTGGGGTCACTGGTCTCTAGGACCTGGAGCCCTACGATGATGAGGAGCCGAGTGAGGCGCCTGCCGTGGAGAGACCGCCCGACGATAAGTGTCCCCCGTCGAACCCTGAAGCCCTTTGTTTCACTTTTGTACTGAAGTTCGATTTGAATTGGCATTTTGCAAATGTTGTAGACTTTTTAAAAATCAATGAAAAATGAACTTTCTTTCTAAGTCTTTGAATACTTAGCTTTTGTAGTGTGTTACTCTGTTCGCGCCTTATACTCTTGCGAATCCGCGATGGGGCCACACTACCTTCGGCTAGATTGGAGTACTTGTCAGCCTGCATTAAGTAAACTTAGAGTAAAGACTTACTCAATCAATAGCTTCAAATCCCTTCCGTTTGTTGTGGGGATGCCGCCTGGTGGCTGTTGGCCACTGGTTCTGGGTCAGTACCAAAGCCGGGACTGACTCTGGGGGGGGGCCAACTCTAGCGTCGGCGTCGTGTTAGGACCAATTCAGGTAGGTCCTCGAGGCCAAGTCGGAATGGAGGGTGACTCCAAAGTCATTAAGACCAAGCCCGAGAGCCTTTTGAAACCCCTGAGGGTGACTCGAGAGTCGTTGAGACCAAGCCCGAGAGCCTTTTGAAACCCCTGAAGGTGACTCAGGAGTCGTTGAGACCAAGTTGAGAGCCCTTTGAACTTTATCTCGCGAAGCTGATCGGATGAGAGGAAGTAACATCTGAACTTATCTTTCAGGTGCAGGGGAGTGACTTCTCGTCGAGTCCTTCAATCCGGTATGCTCCGCGATGAAGTGCTTCAGTTACCCGGTAGGGCCCTCCCAGTTAGGGAACAGTTTACCCCCCTTCGTAGGTTTAGGGACTTTAGCTTGTTTAGGACCAAGTCTCCGAGGAGAAATGTCTTGGAGCGAACACGGGTATTGTAATATTTCGCAGCTCGTTGGCGGTAGGCTACCATCTTAAGCCATGCTCAGTCGCATGCCTTCTCGATGAAGTCAAGGTTAGCCCTTAGTTGAGCGGGTTGTCCTCCTCATCGTATGACTCTACCCGGGGGCTGGGGATGCCGATCTCCATGGGGATGACCACTTCTGATCCGAACATGAGGCTAAAAGGAGTCTCTCCAATGGGGATCCTTGGTGTGTGTGATATGCCCATAACACGTTTAGGAGCTCTTCTATCCATCTACCTTTGAATTTGTCCAACGGATTCTGAGCCCCTGAAGGATGATCCGATTTTTGACCTCGGCCACCCCATTTGTCTGTGGGTGGCCAATGGAAGTGAACCGCTAGCAGATACCCAGCTCGACATAGAATTTCTTTAAAGGGGCATTGTCAAACTGCTGGCCGTTGTCGGTGATGAGGGTATGGGGTAGCCCAAACCGGCAGATTATGGACTTTCAAAAGAAAGATCTCACCTTACTCTCGGTGATTTTTGCTAGTGCTTTGGCTTCAACCCACTTAGTGAAGTGGTCGATGGTGACAAGAAGAAACCTTCGTTGATCAGAAGCCAGGGGGAATGATCCCAGGATATCCATTCCCATTAGGCGAAGGTTGCCGTTGGATATGGGCATATCACTAGCAGCTATCACACTTTTGAACTAACTTGGTAGCGTCTTTCGCATAGTGAGCCAGTAGTATCCCTAGCGCAGGGCTTTGTACCAAAGTTATCAATTTCGTTTCAGATTATGTTTCGTTTTAGCTTATGAAATGAAATATTTCGGTATCGGACCATTTTGATGCTTTGTTTCGGTATATATATATATATATATATTATATCATAATTTATATTCTTTATAAATAATAATAACAACATAAAAATAAAGAGTTTGAGTTTTTAAAGATGCAACCATGCGACTGAAAGAAGAGGGGTAGGATAACTAGGGTTTATTTTTTCACATATATATATATATTTAAAATGGTCTGAAAGGTTTAACAATTCACAAATTGGTTTCGAAACATATTTTGCCGAAACGGCTGAAATATGTCGAAACGCCGAAATATGCCAAAACGAACCTAAATAGCCGAAAAATCTTCCGAAGCGAAATGTAGGGCTCATCTTTTTGGATAAGCCACCGAAATGAAACATTTCGGCCAAAACTAAATGAAATTGATAACTTTGCTTTGTACGCCAACGCTTGTCCTCCAGGTTGTTTCTGCATATGTCTTCATGAATCTCTGAAGGATATAGTTGGCATTGTAGGGCCGATGTATTTGAGGAGAGGATAAGAAAAAGACCTTCGATATAGTCACTCGTTCAACACCAGAAACTTGGAGACTCTCCATTTGAGCAGCTTGACCTCCGCATGATCAGCAAGAAGGGTGCCGTTGGTGAGGTAGCGGACATATGCATCCATCCATGTGGGTTTTTGGATGATCGATAGAGCTTCTTCTATCACGTCGATGCTTGGGACCTCCAGGTGCTCCACGTAGGTTCTCTCCAAGGCCCCGTCCGCTGAGGTGGCCAACTGGGATAATGCATCGGCCCTAGCGTTTTTATCCTTGGGGATGTAGTTGATGCTAAAGTGAGTAAAGAATGAGGTCTGTGATTGGATCTTACTCAGATATTGGGACATGATGGGGTCCCAGGCTTCGTACTCTCCAGAGATTTGTCCGGAGGTGAGCTGGGAGTCCGTGAAGGCTCTAAGGCACTTAACTTTGAGCTCTCTCACGATTTTCATTCCTGCCAACAAGGCTTCATACTCGGCCTAGTTATTAGTGGCTTTGAAGAGAAATCAGAGGACGTATTTCACCACTATCCCTTGCGGGCTTGCAAGAATGAAGCCCGCCCCGCTCCCTTGGGAGTTTGAGGCACTGTCCACATGGAGAATCCAAGCCTCCCCCGCTCCTTTGAGCTCAACGTCTGAGGGCGCCGCAGGGGGCTCTTTTGGCAGCTCTCTTGTTCAAGAACATTCGATCAGGAAGTTTGCCAAAACTTGGGACTTCATGGCTGATCTCGATCAAACAATAGGTCAAACTCTTCCAGCTTAACCGCTCACTTAGCCAGCCGGCCAAAGGTGTCAGGACGAGACAATATCGCCTTGAGAGGTTGGTCCGTGAGCACCATGATCGAATGAGCTTGAAAATAAAGCCTGAGATGCTCAGCAAAGATCATTAGTGCAAAATGATCTTTTCATTTTTGGAATACCTGGTCTCTGCATCATGAAACACTTTGCTGGTGTAGTAGATTGGCCTTTGTGCTCCGTCAGGGTCCATGCGGACGAGGATGAAGCTGACCACTTCTAAAGAGGTGGCGAGATAGAGGAAGAGGTCCTCTCCTTCCATCAGCTTTGACAGCAGTGGAAGGGTAGATAAAAACTCTTTTTGCCCCTCGAAGGCTCTTTGATATTCCCCCATCACTCGAAGCCATTTATCTTCCGCAATGCCTTGAAGAAGGGTAGGTACCGCTCGATTGATTTTGAAAGAAAATAGCTTAGGGCTGCCACCCTTTCGGTGAGCTACTGTACCTTTTTCTTATTGGCTGGCGGTCTCATATCGAGGATGGCCCAAATCTTCTTCAGATTTGCCTCGATCCCTCACTGGGTTATCAAGAACCCTAGGAACTTACCCATCATGACTCCAAATGCGCACTTGCAGGGGTTCAGCCTCATTCTGTAGCAACAAAGGTTGTCGAAGGTTTTCTTCAAGTTAGTAACATGGTCGGCGGTGTGGACACTTTTGGTCAATATGTCGTCCATGTACACCTTCATGTTATGCCCAATTTGGTTTTCAAAAACCTTGTTCATCAGCCTCTGGTATATGGCCCCTATATTTTTTAGTCCAAAGGGCATTACCTTGTAGCAGTAAACGCCTTTCTCGGTCATGAAGGAAGTAGCTTCTTTATTCTCTGAGTCCATCCTTATCTGATTGTACCCCGATAAGGCATCCATAAAACTGAGAAGCTCATGGTCAAACATGGCATCTACCAGCTGGTCGATTCTGAGCAGCGGGAAGTTGTCTTTGGAGCATGCCTTGTTGAGGTCGATGAAGTTGATACAAATCCTTCACTCCCATTGGCCTTGCGGACCATCACCATGTTAGCCAACCAGTCCGGATAGTGTGCCTCTCGGATATGGCCGGTGATGATCAATTTATTAACCTCTTCGTCGATGGCTCTCTATCACTCAGGGGAAAAACTTCTCTTTTTCTGTCGGACTGGCCAGCACCTCGGATCAATGTTGAGCTTGTGGGTGATCGCCTCCGAGCGTATGCTAGGCATGTTTGATGCTGACTAGGTGAAGACATCTGAATTAGCCAGCAAGAAGGCAAGAAGCTAGTCTCTTGCTTCCGCGGGAAGGAGCGCGCCAATCTGAACCATCTTCGTTGGGTCCTCTCCCAGCGGGAAGGTTAGCAGGCACTCGACCGGCTCTCCCCTCTCTCGGATTCTCTGGGGTCGAGCAACTCTAGAACTGATGGAGTAATTGCCTCCTAAGGGCTGGAAGCCATGTGATAACAGAGCGGCCCTGGTTCTGCTCCCCGTGCATCTCTCCGACTCTTTCACTGATGGAAAATCTGACGAGAAGGCACTTGGTGGAGATGATGGCATCTAGGAGGTTCAGACCGGATCGTTCGAGTATGGCATTATAGGCTAGGAGCACTCAGACAACTAGAAATCTCATGAGAATTGTGCTTTGACACGACAACGTCCCAGCTGTGACTGGGAGGGTGATCTCTCCTTCCATCCTTACAGAATCTTCGATAAAACTAACCAAGGGCGTAGTCATGAGTCAAAGGGAGCTAGAAGACAAGTTCATCTGAACAAAAGCGTCATAAGTGAGAATGTCGACCGAACTTCACTATCGACGAGAATCCGCTTTACAGGGTGCTTAGCAATTATCATAGAAACAACAATGCTATCATCATTAGGATTATTTACCTCCACTAGGTCCCTTTTAGAGAAGGGGACTACAATCTCTATTCTCTCATCTCCTTGCAGCCTTTTGGAAGTACCGCCTGCATCCCACGAAATCATGGTAATGGTCTTCTCGGTCGGGGTATTGTCGATGTTGACTTGGGTGGCCGGAGGAGCCACCTGGCCTAGAGCAGTTGGGGCCCCCTTCTAGATGAAATTCTCAAGGTAGCCTTGCTGGATGAGCTCCTCGATTGCCCACTTTAGATGACGGCAGTCCTTTGTGTCATGGCCATGGTTCCGGTGAAAGCAGTAGTAGAGATTCTTGTTGCAGGAAACTCTGGCTTTAGGGGGGTAGGTGCTGAAGGTATGGCTCACCTCGATCTCCATTAGGATATGGGATCTTGGGGTGAGAAGAGGGGTGAGATGCTCCTCCTTGGGGGTGAAGCTTCGGGGCTGATTGTCCAGTCGTTGAGGAGGCTTGAGCTTCTTGGGATGGGGTCTGCTTGGCTCCATTAGGACCTGCCTTTTGCTGGACCCTCGTCAGCTTCCCTTCGGGTAGAATTGGCCTCTTAGGCATGGATGTACTTCTGTACGTAACTGAGGAGTTCAGTGTATGAACTGAGGGATTTCTTGTTGAGGGAGTAGGTGAAGTGAGAGGGATGGAGCCCTTGCTTTAGGGCCAGGGTGGCCATAGAGTCGTCGAGATGGTAGACTTCGAGGGCAGCATCATGAAACGAGCCACGAAGTCTTTGAGTGGCTCACCGTCCTTCTGTCGAACGAGAACAAACTGTCGACCATCCGAGGGATCCTCTGACAAGCATTGAAGTGTACCAGAAAGGCCCTCTCCAGTTGCTAAAAGGAGTTGATGCTGCATGATGGTAGGCGAGAATACCAAGTGCGCGCAGCCTTCTGAAGAGTGACCGAAAAAGCGATACAGAGGAGGGCGTCAGTCGCCCCTTAGACTTGCATGAGCACCTTGTAGCTTTCCAGGTGGTCTAGCGGATCGGTGGTGCCATCGTAGGGATCCAGCTGGGGGAGTCAGAACCTGGTAGGGATCGGCTCCTCCAAAATATGGCGAGTCAACGAGGAGTGGCTGTCATAGTCCGCCTCCAGTTGATTGATGATCTGCGGCTAAGCTTCTTTAGCCGCTGGTTGTACTCATCGAGCCGTCGTTCTGCTCAGCGGCCGATCTGACTATCGAAGGACCCCTTCCCTGAAGATTTAAAGGATGAGTGGGGGGAGGGGTAGCGCTAGTGGTGATATCCCTGCCCAGGCTCCTTCCCATGCCACTGCTTGGGGAGGCTGTTAGAATGGTGGGTGGAAGATCGTGGCCTCTAGGGGGTATTCCGGGAATAGGGTTTTGGTGAAGTGTGGCGTTGGGCCTCCCGGCATTGAAGCTCTGGCGAAGCATGACGATAGGGCTCCCGTAAGGGAGTCTACTGTGGGCGAACTACTGGCTGGCTGGAGGCTGCCATATGAGGTGAAGAAGGCTGAGGTTATTGTTGTGTGGCTACGAAATGTTGCTCCTGCAGCTCACGGACCACAGCACTAGAGCCTGGACTTGGTGGGCGAGGGCGGCGAATTGGTCAGGTTGAGTAACCAATGGCGGTGGTGGAGGTGAAGCAGGGATGTTAACCTCCTGCTGCTCGACCTGCAGAGGATGCCCTCCAGCATGGCTAGTGGAAGCCTTCTGAGTGCGTGTAACCACCATTTCTTTCTTAGAAGAAAATGAAGATCTGCTGCTAGCCATCGTAGGTATTTTCACCTTTTCCCTTTCCTGGCACGCCAATTTGTTGTTGCCAAAGCACCTTCCTCGAACGTCGGGTAAGATTCGAAACCCGATAGCATGTGAGGATGGGCTTGGGAGTCCTCCGACGCCTTCACCTCAAACTGGGATGTTACAAAAAAATCCCCAGGGGCCAATTGTTCTGGCGAGGACCCTCCGACGCTTAAGTGAGTGGTCTGGAAAAATAGTAGTGTATCTTTTTGAGTTAGTTGAAAACTCGAAGAAGTTGAAGTCCCCTTCTCATCATAAGCGAAGGTTCTTATACCTGATTGGGAGTCCCTCTTACCTCCTTTTTGAGCAGCTGTTGATTCCAAGACCAGCTCTAAAGTCGGTGCCGAGGCCGACTCTAGGGTCGGTGCTGAGGCTGAGGCTAGCTTTGGGGTCGGTGCTGAGGCCAGCGCTGGAGTCGGTGCTGAGGCCTGTTGGGAGAGTTAATCCCTGAGGCATGCATATTTTAAAATTTGATAACAATTATCAATGTAGAAATTTAAAGATTACATATTAATCTTTCTAACATGCATCAAGATCATATCTTTGCCTTATATTATAAGATCGTTTGATCTAAGTATTGCATATAAATTAAATAATTAAGATCATATCTTAATCTTCAAGATGAGAAGTCATACTACTCATCTTGAAGCTGCCTTAAGATCTAAGGATCAAATCACTCACCTTAAGAACAGTAGGTAAATCCTTTGTGCTCTGCAGCCGTTCAATCGTCCGGCCTCTAGTATTGTCCATGCGAAGCCCCCGAATGATCAGATTCCCGGGAGTGCTAGCTCGCGGAAAAATAATTTTGCTGATCTTGAATTCTTCCACTTGAATCTTCCTCCAAGATCCACCAAGCTTTTGCTAACACTAAAATCACACCAGAATTTTCTGTTCTAACTCTTAGAACTGTAACACTTGGTTCTAACTGTTTAGAATTTTTGATCTCTTTTGATCTTGTGTTATGTTATCTGGTGAGGGATGTCCTTTATTTATTGTTTCATATTAGCCAGCCTATTGAATTCTAACATTTAGAATTCCATTGTTTTTGTGAAAACCAAAGAGACATATTAAATTCACACACTTATCAATGCATGAAGAGTTGTGTAGAGTGCTCTTCTAAAGAGGCACATTAATTCACACGCTTGTCAATGCACGGAGAGTTGTGTGGAGTGCTCTTCCAAAGAGGCACCTTTTAGCAAAATTTATTTTTCTTGAACTTGGGAATCATTTGAAGAAGACTAAAAGTTATAAATTAAATTTTGCATGCAAATTTAATTTCTCATGAGATAAGATTTTAGTTATCTCATCATGTGAGAAAACCTTTTTCACACATGGGGTTTGGATTTTTGGTTTTAAGCTAATTTGAATTTATTGGATTAAACCAATATAGATCATGGTCCTAGCCCAAATCAAATTTGGCTAATTCTGAATCTATTTAAATCCAAATCAAATCTAATTTCAAATCAATATTTGAAATTGATTAGTCCTTCTAGTAGACTTAAACCAAATTGAATCTTATTCACTTGTACTTAATCCAATTGAGATAATTCAATCAATCAAATTGATTAATTAAATCATATACGATTCTCAATCGTTGATCAGCAAATAGATCATCCTAGAAACTTCTATGCGTGTGACTCTCTATAGGTTCGAACCTAAGCGGTAGTATAGAAACAATTTTCTATACTAATCGATGTGCCCATCTAGCAATGGAACCCGACGTCCGGATAGGTCGAAGAGTTGCCGAGCAAACTCCAAAAACCCTAAGAAACAGTTACCGTATAAT
The DNA here is from genome assembly GCA_900491605.1 of Calamus simplicifolius. Lineage (NCBI taxonomy): Eukaryota > Viridiplantae > Streptophyta > Magnoliopsida > Arecales > Arecaceae > Calamus > Calamus simplicifolius. The sequence goes on along the minus strand of UESW01002738.1, from coordinate 126,400 downwards.
TCATCCTCTTGACCACAAATGCTAAGGATGGCTTAAGAGCCTGTCAACTCTAAACAGCAAATCCATAAAGTGATTTCAATTTTAGTGATCATGTGACTTTCACATGAAGTGCCTTGGCCAAGGTCTTGCTAAATTGAAACACAAGCATTTCTCCTTTTAACGGGATAGGTCAAATTCCATCTTGATCCACAACTGACTACCACAAGTACTTGACTGCACCCAGTAACCTTTCGTAGCTCGATTAGAAATCCAGGTGGTCCGGCACCTAAGTATAATGAGTTTCTTGTAAGCCACTGGTTGTGATCTTCAGGTTTGAAGGATACTTGTACCTATATCTTCTCGGATTAACTCTTGACAGTAGAGTATCCGGAAATGAGTCATGTTCGGTGAAATGTACTCCTACACTTTCACTGTATGTCATACCAGTGTCTCTACACTCCTTGGTTAAGAGGACAACCAACAAATATGATATACAACGTCCTATAACTGATAGTACTATGGCCATGTCATAGTATATCATTTGGTCGCGAACTCTTTTAAGGACCTTCAAAGATAAATCCTTCTTTATCGTGAAGGAAGATCCTGAGGTTTCATTACTATTAGGAGTTTTAAGAAGATGTTCTTGTAATGAATAAACTGCCAAATAACTTTTATTAATATATCAATTTATATACAATTTACATCAGCACAATCATCAAATGATTGGCTTTAGGATACAATTCCCAACAAGGCCAGCACTACTGAGGCCGGGGGTGACACGTCGGACCATAATGAAGGATTTTAGTTGTCTAATTTTACCTTCGTCAATCAGCCTCATCCATCACTTGTAACGTGGCTAGATAGCCACATCAGTTTGAAAGAAGGCACTAAAAAAAAAAGCATGGAATGCTATAACGAAGGATTGAATGATCTTTATTTTCCAATATTTCTTTTAAAGTGAAAGAATTTTGGAACAAAAGCTGCCATCGCGCTCAACGGTCTTATTGAAAATAAAATATCTAGTAAATCCTTTGGCTATGCTCCTGCCTTCCTAGGGGCGCGTCTCCATTACATCCAAGAGGTGGAAGCTGTTGGTGGGTGTATGTTGGCAGATGGTGGCTACCTAATGAATCAGACTGAGGCTAGAGTTTCACTCTATGTCCTTAAGATAATTTCGTCCCGCAATGGTGCTTATGGTCAGTATGACGATTGTCTTCCAGGATACAACAGTCTCCTTTTGATGAAAGCAGCACTACAATTCATCAAAAATATCGAACCAAGAATGTTACTCTCTTTTCAATGCACTATTGCTATACTACCCTTAGGAAAGTATGCAAATGCCTAAGAGAGGAGAAGACTAGAATTGATTCAGATTGAACTCAATTCGAATGGCTTGGGATGAATGAAATGCTTAGGTCTAGGGTCCTATTTATAGGTTTTAGGTACCCTTTGGAAGCAACCCTACGAATTTAATTTAATTTAAATTCTAAAATCAAAGGATGTGAGGGTTAAGGGCTTATCACCCTTGATATGCCCTTTAGACATTGTGATCTTCAGATCAGGCGATCGGATAAGCCTTTTCATGGCTGTGATCTGAAGATCAGCCGATCAGATAAGCCTATCCTTATCCTGATAAGCCTTTTCATCATCGTGATCCGATGATCACGTTATCAGATAGGCGGTTGCATGTCTTTGATATGCCTTTTCATGATCGGACCGTTGACTTATCTCTAACCGACGATCGAACGGGTGCCTTATCACCAACCGACGATCGGACGGATGCCTTATCACCAACCGTCCTGTTGACTGGTCAACCAACGTCCTGTTGACTGGTCAACTGACGGGTGTCAACCATTGGATCGCGATCGCGATCATGATTTGATCACCACATCTCGACCCTTCATCCGATCGATCAACGATCAATTGATCTCAGCCCCTTATCTTGATCCGATCAGTCTCCACCGTCGATCATCATGATCTAGAAAAAATTTAAAGCCCCTCAAGCTCCTTGCGACGATGCGCACGTGCGAAGTGTGCCTACAAAGCGCCCTTCGCACACGCGCGTGCACGAGGGTGCATCACCCTCAAGCTCTCACTTATGGTGAGCCTAAGGAACTAAGCTTCAAGGAAGTGGTTTCCATGTAAGTGAACCTTCCTTTCTTGTTCTTTCCGATATGAGACTAAATGTCCCCGCAATTTCTCATTCACACACTAAAGGACAGTGATGGGCTTTCAAGGCCCATTAGGGTATTTAGGCGTATTTTGACCCATTACCCAACATGAGCATCATGGACAGCTTTAAATGCCATCTTCAAAAAAAAATCCAGTATATTTTTAGATCAATTAAGCTAGACGAGATTCTTTTTTCATGTCTGTGGCTTACCAGCCATAAATAAGGAGCAAGCTACCATCTTTATCTCATGGCATGAAGAGAGGCACTCGAGCAATAGCCAGCAGCGGTATGACTTATTACCTTATTGGTATTCTCCCCTCTATTTGCAATTTTTTTTAACTTTTTGGACTTTGCTGTTGTTTTACCTCTTCCTCATGAGAGACTTTTCATTTAGCATCATGCATGCAAGTATGGCCATGGTTCCACAATCCAGCCAAGCTGGATAAAATTCCCATGAACCAATTGGTCACTGGCAGTAATCCCAGGAACCTCATCATCTAAGCCCCAAAACTCTTAATGAAAAGTACACATCAGATGCATCAAGGGGGAAAACAACTTAAATTCGATGGATTCTCAACTATTGAATGGCTGCACAGGAATTTCTGCATGGATTCAGAATCTGCTGTTAACATGGCTCCTTAAACCCATCCCATCAGACAATGGTTGTCATAGAAGTATGAAATATAAGAGCATGATAGTTTAGAGTAACACTTGGAAGATAAACATTGTTTAAAATGGAGCTCACCTTTCAGAAATGTTGGCACAATCACTCAGCCATATTGAGGCAGTGTTCTTGTGCATTAGAGGACAACAAATGAAACATCATTTTACAGGACAACATTTTAATCAATCAAAATTCACAATCATCACCTGTAAACACAAAAAGGTCAAAAAGAGCAAACAGGATCTTGCTTGGTTATTTTTGTCAACCGCTTCTTAGGATTGCCATTATTTTTCAATGTGCAACAATGATAGAATCAATTAGATCATGAAGAGGTGCAAGTTCGCCCTCATCAATCAGACGGAATTCCTGCAAAACAAATGAATCAAGAACAAGCAGTTGGGAAAATGAAGCATCCTGCTACAAATTACATTATTTAATGAATCACAAACTAAGAGCACTTGACATTAACCCAAGAAGAGTACACCTGAAGTCTAAATATCTGATATGTTTAGCATTAAGGTGGAGCAAGGAGTTTGCATCACAATCAGCCATTCTGGATTGATGGTCGTATGTAATAAATGTCGAATAGTATAATGTAACAACCATTGCATACTTTGAAAGGTATCATTGGCACAATTAACAAAATTGTGATTTTCTCAAGTTTGGGTACAAGCTTAAGAACCCAGAACTAAATTAGAACAGTACTTGAACGGCCTGGCATTCAACAGCAAGTAATTGCTCAACCTGCGATAGGAATTCATATATATTAAAGTTCAAGAAGTTCCATAACTATTTTTGCTAGCAGTATGTGGTTTTACTGGTCCCTATAGCTATCAATGCATTCTAACAGATCTCTTTCATTAAGATATGAAGCTTCACCGCCTTAAACTTCGCTTCAAGGAAAATGCAGACCATCAGCTAGAAGAAACCTTTTTTGGAGACGGAACACATCAAGATTGCACAGAAAATCAACATTGGTGTCTTGCATGATGCATCCCTTATCATAAGCTGTATTTCTGAAGATAAATTCTGTTCTCACTCAGAAGTATTATAACTGTCTTTATTTTCATATGTCAGCTAAGGAAATATTGCCATAAACAGTGCATTGCTTAAAGAAAGAGCTTAATACCTACCAATTAGGATGAAGGTTGTTCCACTTTCTGAAAGTTCTGAAAGCTTATTTCTACATTGCAATTTAAGAAAGTCAGCCTCTATGTTTTGCAATATTTTTACAAGACATATTCCCCAAACATGAGGTTACATCAAATAATTTCCTTGTATCAGGCTTAATAATCATTCTTATACTTCAGCTTGAACAGCCTTAAGGAGTACAACCATTCTGCTTTGGCTGCATTCATTTATTTTCACTGGCACATTTTCCCAAGAACTTCCGTGATTGATTTGAGGCTAAAATGCCAACTTTATCCTTGGTATTTCAGAAAAATCCATGAATCATGGCCATTTTAGGGAGGTTTTGGTGGATATGGATATGAAGCATTTTTCTTTCAGAAATGCTCAACACAATAAGCTTTTTCATGATACCAACCAATCTGTTAACTAGATTAAATTGTTTCTTCTTCAAAGAAGTGAAAAAAGCATCACATTTTGCTAATTCTGTACAAATCCTGATGATATTACAAGATCCTTGTCCTTCTACAAATAAAAGTGTTCAAATGAATATGATTTTGTCATAGATGCATCGATTCCTTTAGTAATTATCTCATGAATGATAATGGCAGAGCAAAGAGATGCAGATTCCAATTTTCAACAAACAAAATTCAATATCAACCAAGGTTTGTCATCTCAGTACTAAACCCTCTACTAGCATCACACTAGTGTAGTGTCGGTATGCTCAGTATGTAGGCCGGTATAACATATTCAATTTGGTATCATATAGTATGGTATGCTTGGTACAGATTGGTATGCACTGGTATGACATACCATGATGTCAATCAATATTAGCTGATTAATTTTCTAGATGTGGTCTACATAAGAAATGTAGCAAATCATTGCTCTCTTTTTGAGCGATACAACCAAGTTTGAACCTTGAGCCCCAAGCATTAAACTAGCACTGCCCCATCATAGGCCATAATGCGATACATGGATGGTTCTGATGGTGAGATTGAACCTTTTTGGTCTAGCCACAAGTAGTTGAGAATCCCAACTCTTAAACCTTGAACTCCTCCAAAGGCAAGCTCTTAGGAGAGGGGTGCCAACTAGCTGAGCTAACAATAATGGGCCATTAAAAGGGCCATCACTTTGTTATGATTCTGATAATTAAGGCCTTAGGAGGGGCGTACTAGGGTTAGAACAAACCTTTGACATTTTTTTTTTCGTACAAAGTGGTTGTCCCAAGACTTGAATGTATGCCATTGTACTTCTCAGCTCAAGCCTTCTATCATCGCACCAAGCAATGACCCATAATTGGCCAGAGGATCATTGCTAGTACTACAAATTTTGTTTTGCAAACGACATAGTAATGAAAATTGTATTGCAAATTCTAATCTACATCTCCCACCATAAGAAGAAACTCACCTTGATATGCAAATTATTCTTCCTTATTTTACTGTTATAATATGAATATTTACAATATAAGGTATAAAAGGACATCAGTTGAGACATCTAAATTAGAATCTTACATTGCTAATTATTTCAGCCATATTATTGCATAAAAAGTAACAAGAAGATAATATAGAATCTCACTGCAATCTGGATTTAAAAATCATTGCTTCATTAGCTAGCATCAAAAGATTTGATGGATTCTCACAAGCATTAGATTTTGGCATCTCACCATAAGAATCTTCTTTAGAGGAGAAATTATTCAATTTTGTTGAGTTTTTGCACATGTCAAAACCACATGGAGAAATGTCTTCTCTAATTTCTAGAAATTAAAAAATGAAAAATTGTATCGATGCTAATCACTTTCACACACTTCCTTCTCATGACCACAAATTGGAGCTGGCAATGCTGTAACTTGAGAGCTAATGGTTGCCATGTTAAGAAGCTAGGACATTCCTCTAGCAACCATGAATTTTATACAGGAGACATACACTGAGAAAACAATAATATCACTAATAACCAAAAATATAATGAATCATTGCGAAAAAAAAAGCTACAAGGATAGCTGATTTTTATCTTCAGTACCAATTTATTCTTCATAAGGACTCAAGATAATATTATTTTATAGTTCTAGTCCAAGACACAGACCATAAATCATCTAGGATATAGCAGATAAAGTGCAGCAAAGATCTTCTGAAAGAGTCACTTATGTCAAATAAAGCAAGGCAAGAGGAAAGTGGTAAGCTATAAATATTAGAATAAATTATTGCAGGCTTAAAGCAAGATAGATATTTACCCATGTAAATAAAATGAAGTGCTTGAAGCAAGTATTGAGATGAGCTTCTTCTTTCAGGCTTACAATTTTTTGAAAATGCGAGTGATAAATATGAGCATACACCCGAAACAGACGCTTGAATATTGTTCTGACAATATCTGGAAAATTTGAAGGAAATGGCACACCTGAAACAGATATCAGTAAGAACTGATAATAATTCAAAGGGCACAACATTATATACCTTGAACAATATATATCTCAAGAACATATACAATACCAAGTTTTTGTGGAAATATTGTTTCTTGATCAAGCTGAGATTCAATCCAGTCCATCAAATAATCTACATATTTTGGTGCAGAAACCTCTATTGGCTTTTTAATTTGAATTCCATCAGCCCACCGATATTCAAACCTGTAGACTTTCATTCCCCATTAGAGCATATCCTAGAGAAAAAATATGCAATGTTCAACTATTTTTACTGATAGGAAAAGATTAGAAATTGCATTAATATGCATTTATTAAAGTAAATCCAAAGAGTTTGGCTTTTTTAAGTAGAAGAATACTTTGGTCCTGCTGACATTGTTGGGCAGCTGGTTGGCGTGCAAAATTCCATGAGAGTGCCATACAAAATGTTGACCTGGTTGAAGAAGTCAACAGCTGCAGGAGAAAAAAAGATATAACAACAAATATTAAGATCCAGTCATCCGGGAGAAAAGTTTTCAGGTGGACTGAGTTGGCGGTCAATGATGCTAAAAGAAAATATATCAAAGAATTTGAAATGACAGATAAGGCAAGCATAAAGACATGATAATGCCCTATTTTTTATATTACCACCATGGTCGATCTACACGGAAATACTCAAAAGAGTTAGTGCCATACTGTTGACGGCAAGCCATTCATTAAAGTCCTCGCCAGGTGGTAACCGTACAGCCTCCCTTAGGTTCCCACTGCCTAATGTAGCATCAATGTGTCTTTCAGCTGTGCACCCTGTTTGATAATAACCAAATGCGAGAATAAGAAATCATGCTTAACAAATTTTGTGCATTTCAATATGAGTCAGAGTTGAGTTCTGTTAACTAGAACAAACTAAAATTCTGTTCATGGGTTACATTATGGAAAAAAATAGCTCAAAGACAAATAAACATATGTAAAAGCTTGAATTTCTTACAAGATGGAAGATTTTAAAAATGATTATAAGAACAGGGGAGACAGAGATCTTACTTGAGATGCTTAATATTGTGTCCGTTGAAAGAAATTTAGTGGACCATCAAATTCAAATATGCCATCCAATTTTTCAATGCAGCTCACTTACCAAAACAGTACAAGTATGATCCAGGTGAATTTGGAAACGTGTGGACAGTGAAGAATGGATTGGAAGCGTCTGATGTGAAGAATTTTAATGTAGGCATTTTTTTTTTTTTTTTCTGTTCTTTTTTCTCTTTCTTTCATTCTCTCTTTCTTTTTCTTTTTGTGAAAGAGGTGCACAGGCAGTATTCATAACAAACAATGTTCATATTCATAGGACCAACTACATGGGGCCAGCTATATGAATCTACTTCTTCCACTCTACTGTATTTAAGACTAAGTCGACACTTTGCCCAAAATGCTATTAAGATTAAATTTATAGCAATAAAGAAATTTATCAGTTAATTCCTTTAATAATTTGCAGTATAAGGTCCTCTAGAAAATACTTATCGAAACATCAACAAAAAGTTCGACCAAGGAAATTTGAGGATAAATAAAGTTATCAATATTTAATGAGAATATTTCAATTTAATCTTATAAAATAAGTATTGAGACATCGACATCAAAAGATCAATGAAGGAGCACGAGGCGTATATAAAATGTCGGCTAAAGTTCCAGAAGAGCTGGTGTTGGGGGGAAGGGAGATTGCTGTTTGGTGTTCCATTCAATGAAATATTCACTGGTTAAAATGACAGCTTATTAGCATGTTTGAATGATTTGATGGTGGGATCATGCCAAGTATGATGAATACAAGAAGGGAGAGCCAAAATTATAGAAGATAATGGAAATGAAGAAATTTGGAATAACTAGGAGATAAAAGATGCAAATGGTCAAGAAAGTGTATGTATATATAGAAGTATGAAGAAGAATGTCTTTCAATTGTTCTAGGTCCAAAAGTAGAAAGTAAGAAAGCTAGTGAGTTTTAAATTATTCACACCATAAGCAGCAAAATAAAATTGCTTTATTAGAATTCAACATAACATTAGAATACTGGTAAATCAACATCAAATTTTTTGGAGGAGGGTCAAAATATAGTAACATGAATGGACAATGAATATCTGTTCAATGCATTGGATATTCATAGAGAGAGAGAGAGAAAAGAGTATGTGTTAGATAAGAGAGGAAAGAAATATACATAACATATAAACTCCAGGGGGAGCAATTTAAATGAAAAATGTCAATGAAAATAAGGTTTGAAATTCCGTGGGATAAAGTTATCTTGGTTTTTTTCATGGAATGGGATGCGTCGCCATCCTATCTCAACCGAACACTTAGGATAGAGGGCATCCCAAGATGCAATAATTGAAAAGTAGGAATGATAGCAATATGGTTTTTTTTAGTACTTGCAGTGGCAATTCGTCTTAGTATCCTATGTGATGTTCTGCTCGGAGACCCGAAACCATGAATTATAGCTACCGTTTTGCTCACATGTTCTTAATAACCTTAATATAAATCAAGCTTTGGATCATCTAAGCTTGAGGATATTTTAAGGTTAAATTTCAGTCTATTGTTTAACATCTCATGCTTTGGGACTAAATTCTTGGCTGAAACAATCTTGGACTATAAGAAGGGCACATAGTCTGACCTTAGATCAATTGGTGGGTATGAAGACTTATCTTTTGACCACTCAAGCAATGAAAGAGAAATCTTCCAAGATTTCCCTAGGCTTGAAAGGAGTGTAGATGAATAAAGCAAAACATGAAGTTGATATAAGCCAAAGAACCAAAACACAAACCAAAATACAAATAAAAGTCACAAATTATAAGTTCATGCCTTCGCTTGTGGTTGAGGGGTTGCAGGGTTGCTGAATATAATAGTTATTGTGACGTAAGAAAGATTTGAGGGTACCAAACACACTTAAAATGAAATATATATAAAAACAAGCAAAAAAAAATAGAGATAATAAAACATTTGTGATATTTGTTGATAGACTATAAAACTCAGAAAACTTAGGAGAGATGGGGAAGTGATATACGAAAAGATGTTTTCTAACTATACCAAAAGCAAGGATTATATTGCTGATTCCATGCATTTTATTAAGGCTAGGAACAAAACAATACTGACACTGAGATACACTTGATATAGTCCATGAGGACCTGTTGACACTTCGTGATTGGTTATAAACATATCAATGCCACAAATTGATTGATTCATTAATGGTTAATGCATCAGATTTTATCAATTATGTAAGGTACAGACCAGTCAAACCGACTCAGTATTTTCCAATGATTACATGGTCAGCCGAAAAAGAAAATAAAAGAAAAGAAAGGAATGGAAAACAAGAATACGGTCAGTGACAATGGGCAAGTCATTTGATCAAGGCATTGTAAACATTGACTAATAATAAAATAATGGAAAAGACAATACATCATTCTGGTTTGACCCCATGATGGTCGGTAAGCATTTTCGGATAACATAGGATAAAAAAAGTAGATTCCTGCTATGATTATCCATTCATAATATTAGATCTTGCTACCTTTTCCCTCATCACATAATCATCTATGAAACAAACATTCTAAAAAGCACTGAAATATTAATAATCCACAAAATTATAGTCTGGATTACAAGCTCTAAACTTGAAAGTCTGAATCTACGACCGAAAAATTCCCAACCTTGTTTCCAGATGGAGCATTCTTTTTGGGCCGAAATGTCTTCTGGTGTCTGCTAACAAAATGATAATATATTAATCCACGCAGAGGCTTCAGAATAATAACATAAAAATCTAAAACATAACCAAAACAACCGCATTGCACAGCAAAAACAATTTTATTCACAGATAAACAACTCAACTTCTCGATCTGCAACAAATTTTCAGAGGCTTCGATTCATCAAATCTCCTAATACAAGCGCTAAAATTTGCGAAAGAATTCTAAAAGAAAAAAAAGGTAGTAATTGGGAGAAAATCCAAAGCGCACCATGCTCAAGCCCTACATGACTGAAAATTCCGAAAGAAAGAAAGAAAAAGATGGAGGAATGGACCTGTTTCCGAGGCCGAAAAGACTCATTTTTAAGGAAGATACCGCTGATATCAGATCGATTTTTTTTCCTCTGTTCTCCTTCTCCAACTCCTCTGTATCCCAACGTTTGGGAATTGTTGGTCGTTCTGATCTTTGTTTCGGTCTCCTTGTTATTGTTGTTGACGAGAGAGATGGGGAGGGAACGAAGGAGAAGGAAAGGAGACAGTCTGGCATTAGAGCGAAAGCTTTGAATCATATAGCATCTTTCCAACTCCTGTTTGCCAGCGTGGCAGCTACTACTATAATAACGCATGGGAAGTCTGGTTGAACCACTCTTGTGGGCCAGAGCTTAGATGCCCTTTCCATAATAGAACACAGCTGAGCTGATGATGAGTTGTGTAAGCCACCGTATCTCCCATGATAGGCATTAAACCATGTCATAGTTATGATTAAAAATAATCTAAAAGTAAAATATTTAAAAATAATCTTATATTTAATATAAAATTAAATATTATCCACTTAAATATCATTTCTTATCTTATATAGAGAGTTCAACTATCTTTTTTTTTTTTTTTTAATAAAGCTTTAATCCCAACCGTTCATTCTTATTATGTGAGGCTTCCATTCTCTTATATAATGTTGCATGCCTTTAGGTAATGTTTGAAATAGGAAATAAGAGAGGATATCCCCTGGATATACCCTCTTATTCCCAAAAGCCATAACTATAACGGATAGCTGGGAATAAAGTTAACCAAAGGAATAATCCATGGTTAACCATGGGATATCCCCTCAATTTATTCCCTAGTTATCCCTCCAAATAAGAGTTAAAAAAAGTTATCCTATGGATTTACCTTTTTGCATTTGATATGATCAATGAGATAGCCAAGGATATCCCTAGGGATAGCCAGGGGATAAACTCTATCCCGTACACTTATCCATGGATAATATTTTTTTATCAAACACTACCTTAAAGTTTATATTATTTAGGCTAAACTACAGAATTAACTCCTATACTTAGGGGGTTATGTCACTTTGATCCTTGAACTTAAAAATTATCCTGAACTTTCTGTTTTTGTATTACTTTGATCCCTACCATTAAATAGGAGAAACATCATTTATTTTTATCGTACGTGGCAGCATACATAGCAGCACACGTAGCATCCAAGTGATAAAAAAAATTTAAAATTCATAACTAACCTGTTAATTTATTATTTAATAATTTTAAAATACTACAAGAGAATTAAAATATTGCAACGCCCAAATGCGTCGCAATTGCGTCGCTAACATGCTATTGCGATGCAATAGCGACGCAACGAGGGCGTCGCTCAACTGTCCGTCACAATACCCTTTTGTCGCAATTGCGTCGCAATATTGCGACTCTCTGCGACGCTCTTGCGATGCCACATTGCGTCGCAATATTGCGACGCATGCAAATGCGTCGCTAAATTTAAAAATAAATTTTTTAAAAAAATTATTATTAAATATTACGACGCACTAAATTGCATCGCAATATTTAAAATTAATTTTTTAAAAAAATTATTATTAAATATTGCGACGCACTAAATTGGTCGCAATATTGCGACTCATCCACTACGTCGCAATATTTAATAATAATAATTTTATAATAGTGATGCAATGTGAGTCGCTAATGCATCGCAAATAAAAATTATTTTAAAATATTGCGACGCAAGGTAATTGCGTTGCAATATTTATTAAAAATTTTTAAGATAAAATAGCGACTCAATTTTAGTCGCTAATGCGTCGCTATTAAATTTATTTTTAAATTATTGCGATGCCAGGTCATTGCGTCGCAATATTTAAAAATAATATTTTAAAAATATTAGCGATCCAATATCAGTCGCTAATGCATCACAAATTTTGTTTTTAAAAATATTTAAATGATTAAAAATTAAAACGGTTAATTCAATTTCGCTAAATCTAAATATTGATACAAACATTTTTCACTCAATCCAAACAATAATATATTTCAAAAAATAATTTTATATTAAAATTTTGAAGTTTTTACAACATAAAAAAAAAATACATCAAGAATCTGAACGATCACGTGGAGGCTGTGGAGGCTGAAGACTCTGCGACAAGCGGCTAACCATATCCCGCAAATAATGCATCTCATCTCGCATGTCTGCAACCTCCTGATCCCGGCCTCGCATACGATCCTCAAATCCTGCTCGACCTCCTGGCGAATCTCCTCTGCAATAGATCTGCGAAGCTCCTGTAAACGCTCGGGAGGAAGATCAGCAGGAACTCGCGAGCTGGAGGCCTGATGGGAAAAAATGTAGAAGCTCTAGTGCCCAGACCATAGACCCTGCGGTCTCGTGGCTGGGCACCAACAGCCTCCAAAAACACATCGACTCTCCTCTGCTGAGAGTTCGACGGGCGTCTCCCCATCAGTAGAGTCGACCTGCGATGCCTGGGAGCGAAGCTCGTCGACTCGTGTCTTGAAATTATGAAATCAACAATAAATGAGTTAATAAATTTTTTGAAATAAAATTTTAGAAATTAAACAGATACTACATAAATCTAATTTCTTACCGCAACCTCCCGTGATCGCGTGTCGACCCAGGAGCCGTCCCTCCTGGTGTGTGTCGCCCTGAATAGACGAAACTCACCAGGATCTCCGCCCTCCTGCTCAGTCTATAACAATAAAAAAAATGATATTAATACAAATATTTGTAAATAACTAAAATAGTAATTAAAATATTTATGTTTTCTTACCATACGCCGTCTGTGCTCCTGAATCGAAATGGAGCCCGAAGTATGACGGGAGAGACCCGTGCCAGGACCGCCCTTCTCAGATCGGCGGTTCGTGCTGGCTGATGCGGACCTCCTGCGCCAGCCATCGGACTCCCAGGCCTGCTGCCACTCGTGCCAAATACCCTCTGGCACGTGCGCAGGACGCTGACCTGATGACCTCCAACGATGAAGCATGTCGGAGTATCGGCGTCGCGTCAGAGCCTCCCATGCTGCCCTAATGGCATCATGGCTGGCAGGATCCCACGTAAACTTTTTTGCATTAAATAAACAGTTAGTTTCTGAATTTATTAAGTTTAAAGAATTATATATCACTGATAAATTGTATTTAATAAGTTTACCTGAAACTCAGAAAAAAAAACTCCCTCGTGGCTGGAGATACGTGGCGCCAATCGTAGCCACTGGGATCTGCACGCCTCTGAAAAACGGCGCTGATGTGGCTGGATACATGATGCTGCTCAATGAATCTGTTAAAAAAATGCAAGTTTATAAGTAAATGACTTAAAAACATAAACAAATATTTTTAATTAGTATATACTTACATCCCCTGAGCATCAAGTCTAAGTACAGTGCGGCCGATGGTGGAAGAACTCTCGGAGGTCTGTGCCGATCGGCTGGATGGTAATACTGCTGCAGAGATCGAAGGCTGCGCCTCTGCTGGAGATCCAAACTCTCCATCTCCGACGCTCATGTGATCTATGTCGCAGGATCCAAACTACGTCTCTGCTCACCCAAACTGTCGTCGGTAGATCTACCTCTGCCCCTCATACTGAAAATACTAAAGATTCACACAATTAAATTACGATTAATGATTGACTATGTAAGAATTTAACACTTATAAAAAAAAGTTAAATTTTAAAAAACCTTTATGTTTAATCGGTGTCATTTGTTTCGTGAAATGTTGGTTCAACATCCGATGCTGTATCGGATTGCGAATCAGTTTCATTATCATCGGAAGGAAACCGAACATTTGCATCCGCAATTTCTTGGACATCACCACTTGGATCTCTAAGTGATGTTTCAGGAGCCCTTGTGTCGTCCTCAATTGCATGCATTTCCATCTCATCCTCTTGAAATGCAGGGCACTCGATTGATTGACTTGATGAACTCTCCTCTAATACGATTGTTGAACGTGGAACGATTTTAGAAACGGCCCACCAATCTCGCTTGTCGTTGCGCAAACTTGGATATCCGCAGTAAAAGACTTGCTGGGCTTGGGATGCAAGGATGAATGGGTCATATTTCTGCAATCTTCGTCGATGGTTCACTTCAACCAAATTATAGTCGTTATGAACCCTTTTGCCCACAGGAACTATCGGATCGAACCAATCACAACGAAACAATACGGTTCGTTTCATAGGCCAACCGGGATATTCAACTTCAACCACCTCTACTAACTTTCCATAATAATCCTGCATATTTGCTCCAACACTTTCTCCTTTCACACATACGCCCCAGTTCTGCGTGCCTCTTGAAGCTGCTAATCGTTCAATCTGAAATTTGTACCCATTTACAAAATAGCCAGTAGAGGTTGTTACGGTCTTCAATGGCCATTGCGATAGACATTTAATGAAAATATTGTCGGTTGTCGATCATGGACCGTTGACCTATAAATTAATAAGCTATTGACATCCAATTCAAAAAATAATAGCCATTATCGAAATTGATTGAGTGATACTACTCACAAATTCATAAAACCAGTAAGCAAACTCCGTTTCTAATTTCTGCCCAATTGCAACTTGACTGATGTCGGGATTCATCTGTCGTTGTCTATCACAAAACATCCTTATGGGATGAAAAGGATGAAAACTACTGTTAGAAATTAAATATTATGGTATATTATTATATAAATTTAAATTTTTAATTTAGCATTGAAGTATACACTTACTCAATATATAGATCGACTTCTCGACAGTTCATTAGGATGTAATAATGTGCTGCATTATACTCCATATCGCTAAGATTTCTTGACTTCTGCCCACCAAATGAACGGCCGATAGCTTTAAAAATTGATATTCTACCATCATTAGCTTCTGCTTCGTCCACACATACGTCATCGTTACGACCATGATTTGGCTCCTCGTGTGGACGTGACCCTCAAAGTAATGTGAGGCAAAAGCTGAAACTTCTTCGACCAAGTGTGCATTGCATATAGAACCTTCAACCCTTGCCTTATTACGCACATTATTTTTTAACTTCTTAAGATACCTATATGTAAAGTTGCAACAAAAAATTAACGAATTTTTCAAGCAATGAAATAATATTTGAAATGTCAACATATCTTAATGATGTATATATTTACCTCTCGAAAGGATACATCCAGCGATACTGCACGAGACCAGCTATGCTTGCTTCGTATGGCAAGTGAACCGATAAATGCTCCATTGAGTCAAAAAAATTGGGAGGAAATATTCGCTCAAGCTTGCATAAAATAATTGGAATTTCCTCCTCAAGCCTTGCCATGGATGCAGAAGTAATGACTGCGGCAGATAACTCCTTGAAGAATAAGCTGAGCTCCATAATTGCCTTCCAGACATGTTGCGGAAGCAACTCACGAAAAGCTATAGGTAATAATCGTTGCATGAAAATATGGCAGTCGTGGCTCTTCATGCCGAACAACTTGAGCTTATGCATGTCCACACACCTACCGATATTTGAGGCATAACCATCTGGAAATTTTAACCCTCTAAGCCAGTTACATAAAACTTCTCGTGAATTTCTGTCAAGAGTGTAACATGCTTTAGGATAGGTCCCATCGGCACTCCTTCTCAAATCACCTCTTCTGCAGTACTGATTAAGTTCTTCTCTTGACTTTGCAGTATCTTTTGTTTTTCCCGGGATGTTTAGCACCGTGTTAAATATGTTATCAAAGAAATTTTTCTCGATATGCATAACATCCAAGTTGTGCCGGATGAGATTTGTACTCCAATAAGGCAAATCCCAAAATTTACTTCGCTTCTTCCAGTTATGTTCTTTACATATACGGCTATTTATTCTATCTGCATCCGGTTCCCATGCATACATCAACCCCAAATGCTCTATAGAATCAAATAGATCCGTGCCGGACCTAACCGGTTCGGCAAATTTTGTGACTGCTTTGTTCTTCCGGAAGGTGATCAAGTTACGCCTGTAAGGATGATTTGGGGGCAAGAACTTCCTATGGTTATC
>UESW01002738.1:0-109364 GCA_900491605.1 Calamus simplicifolius | reverse complement strand
GGCTACGATCCTTGGCGTGCTAGCAAGGACCGATGCACAGGTTTGGCTAAAGGGAGGGCTTGAGTTTGTGTCGGGCCGCAAGGCGGTGCGTTTAATCATTAGACTTCACAAGAATTCAAGTGTCTTAAATAATTCTACCTTCACTCCATGTCTATAAGGTAAGGCCCTATCCCATTCAAGAATATTTTTTGTGATATGTTATTCTGCTATTAATTATCATCGATCGGTAACATTGAAATTTCGGCAGCATTTCCCCATATGTTCTCCTAAATGTGTGGTATATAAGCCACACTAGGAGAACGTATGAGCAAATGCAAACCGAAATCTCACCCCACGATGATTACTAGCAGACTAACATGTCACAAGAAATATTCCCAAACTGTCCACCAGGACAATTTGAGAATTTGCAAGACTAAGGCTTACAAATTCTCAAACGGGTCTAAAGGTTAAAGTGCTGTGATTATGGAAGTCCGAAGACAATCGAACTTATGCTTGTTATTCTTAACTTCTTGTGAATTATACATGTAATCACTAACTTTTTAAGATTATTGTGTCAAATACAAATGTTTGCGAATACTAAAATGTAAATCATTGAAACTACTAATTTGTTGCTGGAAATTAAATAATATTACAACAAAACTTTTATTTAGCATTTCATAATTTAATGCATCATTCAGTTTGCAGCAGAATATAAATAATCAAGACATAACAATGTAAATAAGTACAAATGCACAAATACTATTGCATAAACATTCTGCTTAAATTAATTATTGCATAAATATTATGTAAATTAAATAATAATACAACAAGACTTCCATCTAGCATTACAATATTATTGAATAATCAAGGATCCAAACAATGCGGGGGGTTTCCCCCCTCCCCCGTGTTAAAAAATTTTTTTTTTTTTTTGTGACAGTGGCCTGGCCACCGTGGCCAGGCCACTGCCGGCCACGCAGCCACGGCCGTGGCCGGACAAGGGGGGGGGGGTTTCCCCCCTCCCCCCCCCCTGTTGGAATTTTTTTTTTTTTTCACAGTGGCCTGGCCACCGTGGCCAGGCCACTGCGGCCACGGCAGCGGCCGTGGCCGGACAAGAAAAGAAAGGGGGGGGGGTTTCCCCCCTCCCCCCCCCCCTGTTAAGAAAAATTTTTTTTTTTGTCACAGTGGCCTGGCCACCGTGGCCAGGCCACTGGCCACGGCCGTGGCCGGACAAGAAAAAAGGGGGGGGGGGGGGGTTTCCCCCTCCCCCCTGTTAAGGAATTTTTTTTTTTTTTTTGACAGTGGCCTGGCCACCGTGGCCAGGCCACTGCCGGCCACGGCAGCGGCCGTGGCCGGACAAGAAAAGAAAGGGGGGGGGGGGGGGGGGGGGGGTTTCCCCCCTCCCCCCCCCTGTTAAGAAATTTTTTTTTTTTTGTCACAGTGGCCTGGCCACCGTGGCCAGGCCACTGCCGGCCACGGCAGCGGCCGTGGCCGGACAAGAAAAGAAAGGGGGGGCGGGGGGTTTCCCCCCTCCCCCCCTCCTGTTAAGAAAATTTTTTTTTTTTTGTCACAGTGGCCTGGCCACCGTGGCCAGGCCGGCACGGCCGTGGTCGGACAAGAAAAAACAAGGGGGGGGGGGGGGGGCGGGGGGCTTTCCTCCCCTCCCCCTGTTAAAAAAAAAATTTTTTTTTTTTGTGATGACAGTGGCCTGGCCACCGTGGCCAGGCCACTGCTGCCGTGGCCGGAGAAGACGGCCACGGCAGCGGTCGTGGCCGCCTTGTCCGGCCGCGGCCACGGCCGTGGCCAAACAAGAAATAAAAGGGGGGGGGGGGGGGGGGGCGTGGGGGTTTCCCCCCTCCCTCCCCTGTTAAGAAAAAAATTTATTTTTTTTTTTTCACAGTGGCCTGGCCACCGTGGCCAGGCCACTGCCGGCCACGACAGTGGCCGTGGCCGGAGAAGGGCCACGGCCCTGCCGTGGCCGTAGGGAAATCATTAAAAAAAAAATTTATTTTTTTTTCACAGTGGCCTGGCCACCGTGGCCAGGCCACTGCCGGCCACGGCAGCGGCCGTGGCCGTAGGGAATCATTAAAAAAAAAAAATTTTTTTTTTTTAGAGTATTAGGGCTAACCTTGGTCGAGATAACAAGCCGGAGTCGGATGAGATCGCCGGGTAGCCGAAGGACCACAGGGGATGCGCCGGAGCAACGAGCGGGGATCACGGCGGCGGCTAGGTCAAGACGGGGAAAGAAGAGGAGAAAGGGTGGCTTAAATATATGTAATTAGTGACGCAATAATTACGTCGCAAATTTTTTTTTTTTTTTGTCTTAGCGACGCACTAGTGCGTCGCTAATCCATCGTTAATATATGTTTATAATAATTTTTTGAAACATAGCGATGCCAATAATGCGTCGCTAATGAGTCGCTAAATTGATGCCATCGTTCGGCAGGAAAAAATTAAATATTTTCTAATAATTGCATCGCTAAGGCATCACAATATTTTTTTAATATTTTAAATTGATTAAAATAAAAACTTATTACATAATTGCGACGCAAGCAGTGCGTCGCAATTATTTTTTAAATATTTTTAAATGAAAATATTTAAATTTATTATAATAATTGCGATGAAAAATTGCGTTGCAATAATTTTTTAATATTTTTAATCAGCTATATGTATTTTAATAATATTGCGACGCATGTATGCATCGTAATATTATTTCTTTTATTTATTAATACTGATAAAAATCATATATTGCGACGCATATATTTCATCGCAATATTTGTTTATATTTTTTTAAACTGCGTCGCTAAGGCGTCGCAATAATTTGTTAATATTTATAAATGATAATATTTATAATTAATGTTAATAATTGCGACGATAAATGGCATCGCATATATTTATAAAATTTTTAATTACATAAATTATTTTAAAACATTGCGACGCAACATATGCGTCGCAATATTATATTTTTTTATTTATTAATACTGCAAAATTTTGTATTTACTAAAAATAATTGCGACGCATATATTTCGTCGTAATATTTGTTTATTTATTAATGATAATATTAATAATTTATGATAATAATTGCGACGCCATATTACATCGCAATATTTTTTAATATTTTAATTAGATATATTTATTTAAAAATAATTGCGATGCAAATTATGCATCGCAATATTTTCTTTTTTATTTATTAATACAGATAAAAATTATATTTACTAAAAATATTGTGACGCATACATTGCATCGTATTATTTGTTTAATTTTTCCTCTAAAATGCGTTGCAAAGATCCGACGGTTGCGATCGATCCAAGCCGTGATCCCGATCGGCCATGACCTATCTCGGATAGTTGCAATCCGTCCGAGATCGGCGACGATCCGACGGTTGCGATCGATCCAAGCCCTGATTCCGATCGGCCACGATCGATCTCGGACCGTGGCGATCCGTCCGAGATCGGCGATGATCCAACGGTTGCGATCGATCCAAGCCCTGATCCTGATCGGCGACGACCGATCGCGGACCCGGCAATCGGTCCGATCGGCAAAGATCCGACGGTTGCGATCGATCCAAGCCGTGATCCCGATCGGCCACGAGCTATCTCGGACAGTTGCAATCCGTCCGAGATCGGCGACGATCCGACGGTTGCGATCGATCCAAGCCCTGATCCGATCGGCGATGACCGATCTCGGACCTGGCAATCGGTCCGATCGGCGACGATCCGACGGTTGCGATCGATCCAAGCCGTGATCCTGATCGCCATGACCTATCTCGGATAGTTGCAATCCGTTCGAGATCGTCGACGATCCGACGGTTGCGATCGATCCAAGCCCTGATCCGATCGGCCACGACCGATCTCGGACCGTGGCGATCCGTCCGAGATCGGCGACGATCCAACGGTTGCGATCGATCCAAGCCCTGATCCCGATCGGCGACGACCGATCTCGGACCATGGCAATCGGTCCGATCGGCAAAGATCCGACGGTTGCGATCGATCCAAGCCGTGATCCCGATCGGCCACGACCTATCTCGGACAGTTGCAATCCGTCCGAGATCGGCGACGATCCGACAGTTGCGATCGATCCAAGCCCTGATCCCGATCGGCCACGACCGATCTCGGACCGTGGCGATCCGTCCGAGATCGGTGACGATTCGACGGTTGCGATCGATCCAAGCCGTGATCCCGATCGGCCACGACCTATCTCGGACAGTTGCAATCCGTCGAGATCGGCGACGATCGACGGTTGCGATCGATCCAAGCCCTGATCCCGATCGGCAATGACCGATCTCGGACCGTGGCAATCGGTCCGATCGGTGACGATCCGACGGTTGCGATCGATCCAAGCCGTGATCCCGATCGGCCACGACCTATCTCGGACAGTTGCAATCCGTCCGAGATCGGCGACGATTCGACGGTTGCGATCGATCCAAGCCCTGATCCCGATCGGCCACGACCGATCTCGGACCGTGGCGATCCGTCCGAGATCGGAGACGATCCAATGGTTGCGATCGATCCAAGCCCTGATCCCGATCGGCGACGACCGATCTCGGACCGTGGCAATCGGTCCGATCGGCAAAGATCCGACGGTTGCGATCGATCCAAGCCGTGATCCCGATCGGCCACGACCTATCTCGGACAGTTGCAATCCGTCCGAGATCGGTGACGATCCGATGGTTGCGATCGATCCAAGCCCTGATCCCGATCGGCCACGACTGATCTCGAACCGTGGCAATCCATCCGAGATCGGCGACGATCCAACGGTTGCGATCGATCCAAGCCCTGATCCTGATCGGTGACGACCGATCTCAGACCGTGGCAATCGGTCCGATCGGCAAAGATCCGACGGTTGCGATCGATCCAAGCCGTGATCCCGATCAGCCACGACCTATCTCGGACAGTTGCAATCCGTTCGAGAACGGCGACGATCCGACAGTTGCGATCGATCCAAGCCCTGATCCCGATCGGCGACGACCGATCTCGGACCGCGGCGATCCATCCGAGATCGGTGATGATCCGACGGTTGCAATCAATCCAAGCCGTGATCCCGATCGGCCACGACCTATCTCGGATAGTTGCAATCCGTCTGAGATCGGTGATGATCCGACGGTTGCGATCGATCCAAGCCCTGATCCCGATCGGCGACGACCGATCTCGGACCGTGGCAATCAGTCCGATCGGCGACGATCCGACGGTTGCGATCGATCCAAGCCGTGATCCCGATCGGCCACGACCTATCTCAGATAGTTGCAATCCGTCTGAGATCGGCGATGATCTGACGGTTGCGATCGATCCAAGCCTGATCCCGATCGGCCACGACCGATCTCGGACCGTGGCAATCCGTTCGAGATCGGCGACGATCCAACGGTTGCGATCGATCCAAGCCCTGATCCCGATCGGTGACGACCGATCTCGGACCGTGGCAATCGGTCCGATCGGCAACGATCCGACTGTTGCGATCGATCCAAGCCCTGATCCCGATCGGCGACGACCGATCTCGGACCGTGGCGATCCGTCCGAGATCGGTGATGATCCGATGGTTGCGATCGATCCAAGCCATGATCCCGATCGGCCACGACCTATCTCGGACAGTTGCAATCCATCCGAGATCAGCGACGATCTGACGTTGCGATTGATCCAAGCCCTGATCCTGATCGGCCACGACCGATCTCGAAACGTGGTGATCCATCCGAGAACGGCGACGATCCGACGGTTGCGATCGATCCAAGCCCTGATCCTGATCGGCCACGACCGATCTCGAACATGGTGATCCATCCGAGAACGGCGATGATCCGACGATTGCGATCGATCCAAGCCCTGATACCGATCGGCCACGACCGATCTCGGACCGTGGTGATCCATCCGAGATCGGTGACGATCCAACGGTTATGATCGATCCAAGCCCTGATCCTGATCGGCGACGACCGATCGCGGACCGCGGCAATCAGTCCGATCGGCAAAGATCCGACGGTTGCGATCAATCCAAGCCGTGATCTCGATCGGCCACGACCTATCTCGGACAGTTGCAATCCGTCCGAGATCGGCGACGATCCGACGGTTGCGATCGATCCAAGCCCTGATCCTGATCGGCCACGATCGATCTCGAAACATGGCGATCGGTCCGATCGGCGACGATCCGAGGGTTGCGATCGATCCAAGCCCTTATTCCGATCGGTCACGATCGATTTTGGATCGATCGCTATTTAACATAATTAATTTTTTTAAATATATTACGACGCAAAGGGTTGCATCATATTTTTTTAATATGATAATTATATTATATAAAAAATTAATTTTAATTCTAATAATTACGATGCAACAAGTGCGTCGCTATATTAAAACATAATTTCTCTAATTAATTTTTGGCTTATTACGTCGCTAATGCGTCGCTATTTAACATAATTAATTTTTTAAAAATATTGCAACTCACTGTGTTACGTCGCAATTATTTTTCTTATATTTATAATTTATAAAATTTAATTTTATTTAAAATAATTGCAACACATTTATTGCGTCGCTAATGCGTCGCTATTTAAAATATTTAATTTTTTTCAAAACATTGCGACGCACTGAGTTGCATCGCAATATTTTTTAAAATATTTATACTGTAAAAATATAATTTTATTTAAATTATTTGCAATGCAATTGTTGCGTCGCTAAATTAAAAATAATTTTTTATTTTTCTAGTTTATTGCGTCGCTAAGGCGTCGCTATTTAAAATATTTAATTCTTTTCAAAACATTGCGACGCACTGTTATGCATCGCAATATTTTGTAAACTATTTGTACTTTAAAAAATATAATTTTATTTAAATTATTTGCGACGCATTTGTTGCATCGCTAAATTAAAAATAATTTTTCTTATTTTCTAGTTTATTGCGTCGCTAATGCGTCGCTATTTAATATATTTAATTCTTTTAAAAACATTGCGACGCACTGTGATGCGTTGCAATATTTTTTTCTGATAATTAAATTTTATAAAATTTAATTTCATTTAAATTATTTGCGATGCAATTGGTGCGTCGCTAAATTAAAAATAATTTTTCTAATTATCTATTTATTGCATCGCTAATGCGTCGCTATTTAAAATATTTAATTCTGTTAAAAACATTGCGATGCAAATATTACGTCGTAATATTTTTATTGATATTTATATTTCATAAAAAATTAATTTAAAAATATTGCGATGCAATATTTGCGTCGCAATATTAAAAATTTAATTTTTTTGATTTTCTGGTTAATTGAGTCGCTTATGCGTCGCTAATTGCGTCGTAATATTTTGTTGTCATAGAGGCGTCGCAAAGTTATCGCAATTTAGCGACGCAATTATGCGTCGCTAAATTTGCGTCGCTATTTCAGTATTTTCTTGTAGTGAAAAATATAAAAATAATCTCTTTCATTCTGATTTGCCCTAACCCATCCCCCCGCTCGCGGCCCCCTGCCCCCACCTCATTCGTCCCCAAGACCTGACCCCGCAATAATCTCCTTCCCTCCTCCCTCACTCGGCCCGATGGGGAACCCAACGCAACCCCTCTCCCCCCCCCCCCCTTTGACAGGGGACTCGATGCGACCCCCTCCCTTCGTTGATGGTGATCGCCAGTTTTTGGTAGCAATTGGGGGACTCGAACTTGTATGCCACATCCCATTTTTGATATTGGATTTTAGCTTGGGCAGAGCCAATGGTGGCCAAGATGATGAAGAGAAACAACAACAACAGTTTAGATGCCAGCCTAGTGCCGAAAGAAAACAAGTCCATTGTTGATGTATTAAGGGCGATTTCAAGCGAGGAGTTATCAGCTTGGTAGAAGCAGGTGCGATAGCCATGATCTTTTATAATCTTTAGCCAACGGCACCGATGGGGCCGCATCTTGGGGACGAAGTGTGTGTGTGGTTGAGTGGGGGGGGGGGGGGGGGAGAGAGCACAGTGGGTATGGATTTTAAATTATTAAATAATAAATTAATGGATTAGTTATAAATTTTAAATTTATTTTTATCACTTGGATTTGCTGCTACGTATACTGCTACATAGGATAAAATAAACGTCA
Organism: Calamus simplicifolius; assembly: GCA_900491605.1. Lineage (NCBI taxonomy): Eukaryota > Viridiplantae > Streptophyta > Magnoliopsida > Arecales > Arecaceae > Calamus > Calamus simplicifolius. The sequence continues at coordinate 101,351 of UESW01002738.1, read as the reverse complement.
TCTTTTCTGTTTAATGGTAGGGATCAAAGTGATACAAAACATAAAGTTCAAGATTATTTTTATAACTTTTTAAAGTTTAAGGATCAAAGTGACACAATCCCTAAAGTACATGAATTAATTCTATAGTTTAGTCTATCATTTATGGCATCATAAATGAAAAGTCAAAAGCATCTCAAAATTTACTTATTGATGCAGGTAAAAAAGTCTCCGCACACATTGGCTGATCGAGTTTTATTCCCGAACTAGAGTAACCAAACCTTAACAGTCGGAAGCCACCCGACCGACCATCCCTTTGGCCAACCTTCGATCCACGCCAAACATCTCAGACATTAGATCACCAGAACCATGAGAATCTCGAAACTCTTTCCTTAAGTGGTTCTCTATAAAAGGAAGCGGAAGCCGGATATGGCTCTCCCTCTTCATGATTTGCAGGATCACGAATCCCCTGATAAGGTATACATCAAAATCAGCCTTATCACCTCAACTTTCACAATAACTCTCCAAAAATCAGGTAACAATCTATCGGATCCTCTTCCTTTAAATAACGGGCCCTGAGAGCCCAAAGAGGGGGATACAATCACTATGCGAGAACTCCTCCTCTTTCTCTTTAGAACCTTATTATCATTAACTTGGCATTGGAAGGTTCTTCATGGGGATCGCCCATCTCAATTCCTACAAAAGGACATTGTTTTGCAGGTCCCCAAGATGGAAGAACGCCATCTAGATCCTGACGTGCGCCACTACCTCGTCCCCAAGTTAAAGAACGGAAATAAGCAGCAAACCTATGATCTTCTAGTTTATATAATACATATTAAGTGCATAAAGTTTAATTTTTATCTTCCATCCATCTTATTAAATGAATCAAATTCAAGGAGATGGAAAGAATTAAATTAAGGTAACGATCAGAGAGATTTAATTAAATTATCTTGTTGGTTGTCATCAAATTTGAATTGGAATAGTTTCGATCCAGCTTTATTTTCTTTCATCAAAATACACTAAAACAAGTCTAGACAAAGAGATTTTATTAGCGAAGTTGATACAATGAAGCAACATGACTCGGGGATCGCCCACCTCAATTCCTACAAAAGGACGTTGTATTGTAGGTCCCCAAGACGGAAGAACGCCATCCAGATCCTGACGTGCACCGCTACCTCGTCCCCAAGTTAAAGAATGAAATCAGTAGCAACACCTATGATCTTCTAGTTTATATAACACATATTAAGTGGATAAAGTTTAATTTTTATCTTCCATCCAGCTTATTAAATGAATCAAATTCAAGGAGATGGAAAGGATTAAATTGAGGTAACGATCAGAGAGATTTAATTAAATTGTCTTGTTGGTTGTCATCAAATCTGAATTGGAATAGTTTCGATCCAGCTTTATTTTCTTTCATCAAATACACTAAAACAAATCTAGATAAAGAGATTTTATTAGCGAAGTAGATACAATGAAGCAACATGACTTTTGGGTTCGATCAGTCAGTCATAGCCTCCAACCCTTCACCATAGCCATGCACAAATCCTCTAATAGTAGTGCAGCATAGGAGATTGACAAGATACCTCGTAGATAGGATCCTTTTTGGGCAGACACCACCAGACGCCAAACAGTGATTCCACAAATTAATAAGATTTTTGCATAAGAGATTGATTCCCTCATGAAACATTTCAATCGTCAAGTCAAGTTCTCTAACGAAGAACTGAAAGAGGCAAGAGAGGAGTGGAAACTGTCTTACTTAGGCACACCCTGGTAGAAGATTAGGAATTCATTTTCTTACCAAGGTGCTCAAAAAGAAATAGCCATTGGCCGAGAATCTTGATGTATTTCTTGTTGGTAATGATTACTTTGTCTTTCACTTTAGTAGTGAAGGGGGATTTGATGAAAGTCGCAACCAAGAGACCTTATACTACAAGAAAATGTCAAAATAGTGACGAAAATTAGTGATGAAAATTTTCGTCACTAAATTATGACGGTTTAGTAACAAAATAGTGATGAAAATTAAAATTAGTGATGGATTAATCTATCCGTCACTAAACTGTCACTAAATTAGTGACGGACTGTCACATCCGTCACTAAATTAGTGATGGATGGGGCAATCCATAACTAATTTAGTGACGGATTGCCCTTCCATCACTAATCCATCACAAATTAGTGATGAAAGAGCAATCCATCACTAAATTAGTGATGGATTTCCCTCCCGTCACTAATCCATCACAAATTAGTGACGGATGGTGTAATCCATCACTAAATAAGTGATGGATGTGATATTTCGTCACTAATTTAGTGACGGATTGCTCTTCCGTCACTAATCCATCACAAATTAGTGACAGAAGAAATCCGTCACTAATCTGTCACAAATTAGTGACAGATAGGGCAATCCATCACTAAATTAGTGATGGAATGTCATATCCGTCACTAAATTAGTGACGAATGGAGCAATTCGTCACTAATTTAGTAATGGATTTCCCTTTCGTCACTAATCCATCACAAATTAGTGACGGATTGCCCCATCCATCACTAATTTATGACGGAAGGAAAATCCATCACTAAATTAGTGACGGATTGCCTATCTAAATTTATTTTTTTTAAAAAAAATTATGACAAAAAAAGCTGCATCCGCATGTGCTAGTTATGTGCGCCGCCTTTCATACGCATCCTAGCCACGTGTCTATCTCCCGACGCGCGCCATGCACATCTGCTACTCGGCCTGCGCGCGCCAACCATAGCCCGTGCACGTTTGCACTAATCGGTCTATCTCTTCAGCCGCACAACCTTGCCTGTGTCCGACGCCCCTTGCGTCGTATCTGTGCGTGCCCAGTGCCGTGTTTGCGCGTGCACGCGCCTGTGCGTGAATGCACTTGGCTGCGCGCATATCATTAATTTAGTGACGGATTGCCTTCCGTCACTAATCCGTCACTAAATTAGTGATGGATAAGGTCATCCGTCACTAATTTAGTGACGGATTAGCCTTCTGTCACTAATCCGTCACTAAATTAGTGATGGATGGGGAAATCCATCACTAAATTAGTGGCGGAAGAGGTGTCCGTCACTAAATTAGTGACGGATTGCTCATCCATCACTAAATTTATACTCTATTTTTTTTAAAAAAATTTGTAACAAAAAAAGCTGCGTTCGCATGTGTCCGCCAGCATGGCAATGGATAGGCTCCGCCCCATGATTTTCATCTCAAATCTCAGAATGATATGTCGACCTTAGTGTGCGCGCCCTCTGCGCTTGTCGCACGCGCACCTTTCCAGTGCGCGCCATGCGCGTCTGCTATTCGGCTTGCCCGTGCGCCTACCTTAACCCACGTTTGTTTGTGCCAATCGGCCTATTCCTTCGGCTGCATAACCTCGCTCGTGTCTGGAGCCCCTTGCGCCATGTCTGCGCATGCCCAGTGCCCTGCGCCGGTCATTGGTGCGTGCTTGCGTGCATCCCTAATTTAATAACGGATTACTCTTCCGTCACTAAATTTATACTCTAATTTTTTTAAAAAAATTATAATGAAAAAATTAATCAGACACTAATTTAGTAACGGACTGCCCCATCCATCACTAAATGAATTGATTTTTTCATCACAATTTTTTTTAAAAATAATTAAAATATAATTTAATGATCAACATGATAAAACTTTTATTTTGTCCCTAATTTAGCGATGGAATTATTATTCCGTCACTAATAATTCCATTACTAACATCACTAACCCCTATCCTATTTTAGTGATGGAATAATAATTAGTGACGGAATAATAATTCCGTCACTAACATCACTAACCCCTATCCTATTCTGACGGAATAATAATTCCATCACTAACATCACTAACCCCTATCCTATTCCGTCACTAACATCACTAAGTAACCCCTTCTATCTGCTTTTTTTTTTTTTCCAATCGGCACCCGCGCTTCTCTCTAGGGTTGCGATCTTGACGGAGCCGGAGAAGGAGGCGGAGAGAAGGGGCTAGAAGAGAGAGAGCAAGAGGGCATCGATCTCGAGTCGGACCAGAGAGGGAAAGAGGGCATCGATCTTGCCTTCTACGCTTCGCCCTTGTCCGGCTCTCGCCTTTCTTCTTCTCTTGCAACCATTCTGGTGGTCTACGGCTGATTGAGGTGAGTCTTCTACCTCCGTTATTAATAGTGCACGGAGATGAGATGCAAAGATATTCTCTCTTGCAATCTTAGGATGCAACCCAGATGTCTAGATACCACTGTTGAATGAGTTGAGTCCTTCGATATAATTTTCAAAACACGCATGACCTTAGAAAATACGAAGAAGAATCCTGGGAAGTTTCTGATGAAGCTTCGTTGTCAGTTTAGACTCTCGAGCAAGCATTGTATTCCAAAATGAACGTTGATTACTTAGCGATCGTTGGGGCCCTTGAGTCAGCTAGCTCTGACCTTCCGAGATTAGTGAATTCCTGGAAGCTACCTTTTATCTGGAAGGTGGAGGTCAAGCACACGCTGATCTCATAATCCTAGAATTTGGATTATCAGAGCACTGCCAAATGCAAGTTATGACTCAAAATCCGGTAGTCTCCTTTAAATTTGTGGTCCATTAAGGCAAATTACAAATGTAGAACAGTATGAGAGACCATTTTGTAGCAAAAAAAAAATAAAATCATTATAAATTTCTTGAAGTCAAATCAGAAGGAGGGTAGGTGCTTCATATATATAGATAATATACCTCGCACTTCAAGCAATGTATCTGAAATATTTAATGATGACTTCGGGATGGTTCAGAGTGCAGACTCTGGGATGATTCCATGAGTAAAATAAACCAGAGAAGAGTAAGTTATTAAGCAACAAATAATTTAAACTAGTCTGATAAAATTTAATCTATTCCCATTGCAATTTTCAGAAGAGAAAGCCTTATACATTTTCAGTGACAAGAACCACAGGCTGGATTGCAATTATCACAATTCCCCCTAAATTTTCATATTCTATTGAGCATTTGTCTCTTCCTTTTCTCTCTCCCTGCTCCTTTTAACATATCTTGGGACATGAAAGGGCTGGGAGTGCATCAGTTGGATGCTACATCTTCTACTTTGTTTGATTCACTTGCCCTTTTGGCCTTGGATGCATTCTCTCCATGTTTGAAGCTTGTGGGGAAAAGGTTTAGCTTTCCAGGAGTCAAAAAGTTATGGGAATGAACTGCTCAAAGAATAACATGCGAATGAGTTGGCAACAACTTATCTTGGGTAGGGAACAAGGTTAGTCTTTCTAAAAGTTAGCATATCCACGTTGATGAAGAGAATCCCAATAAACTTGAAGGTAATGGAATTCTGGTAGATGAAACTATTTAGAATAAAGTAGGCTTAGATTTACTATACAAAGGTAGCAAACAGGATTTCACAATATTCAACTGAAAAATAGTTGGTACCAAATTGGAGAATGCAAATTTGTCTCATGATTGTAGAATGGTCATCGTCGTTATAGCTTAATTCCTGCTGTAGTCGATCAGTAATTATTGAAGTTCAACAACTCAATGCGCACAATGTTCATAAAAATTGCTTTGGAGTTGCTTGAAGGAAACGATGGAAGTTCACCTTCTGTTTTACAAATCCTTTTTGACATCAGTTTTAAGTTTTGTGATTCTGTGTCAGTGTGAGGCTATTTCTGTTCATCCACATGACCAATATAACGGATCTACATGATCAACCTCTACTAAATAATGTGTCTATGCTTGTGACCCCCTCCAGTTTTCTATTGTGCTTAAATATAACTGTTAACTTGCACAGCACCATAACTTGCACTTTGTTTTGGTTATTCTGAATTTTTTGGTCCGTAAATTGCACTCTTATTGATGACAAAAAGCTCAGAAACTTGCAGATTCAGAAATTTGCGGTTCGGTTTCCCACATGCTGTGATGCAGAAAAATTCCTAAATTTCATGAAGGTACACTATATCCTGTTTCTTTCTTACAGGTGATCCGTTTTGCTTTACCCACTTATTTATTGATATGATAATGATCATCCACTATGTGCCTTGATGGAGGCACATCGTTATTGCCCTTTCCCTGATGCTCTGGCTCGGAGGGTATTAACAAGAACAAGCAGTGACAATGAAACCAAGCTGCTATGGTTGGCACTGGGGAAAATGTTTCACATGCATGCTTGGCTAGCCGTCAAATTTGGAAAGCCCAACCTACTAATGGAACTTTACCAATGAAAGTGCATGCACTTAGCATCAATAATAATGATCATTCAATATGCAGGATCTACATGCATGCTTGTCTATAATGCGTTCTTAATAAGTTCATACTTTTTGTTAACTGGATAAAGGTGCCATTACCTGTTTCTAACAGAAATTGTTGGTGATGAGGTGTTTTTTCCCCTTCTCCACTTTCAAGTTTTGGTTATGTTTCAAGAATTACAATTTTCCATATATCTATCCTTGGAATCGCTTCTTTAAATTTTGTCAGCTAATACTGAAACAGGTGCATATTCTTCTCTTATGTTCAGGTAGGTATCGGATCCTCCTGTTATTCATGGTCTACCTTAATATGTGAGACAATCATGAAGGGGTTATATGTTATGCTCTGGTATATTAAGTGAATGCTGGTGTTCAAACAGAAAAGCATGCATGGAAGGCCTACAGCTCTAGGTTCTGGATTGATGTGATCTGCATTTTTAAGTCGACATAGCTGATATTCCAGTTTGGATTATCGCTCAAAGGTAAGTTAGCCAATTATAATAATTTCTTTAAATTATTATTAAAATTATTTCATTTTTGAAATATTAAAAATATTTATGTATAATATTATTTGAAAAATAGAAAATAAAATTTGTGGTACCTTATATATGCAAATGATTATTGATGTTATTATTTTGAAGGATATGGAGTTTGCGCTTCATGGAGCATATGGAGTTTGCATGAGAGTTCCATGGATCAAGATCTTCTACATCTTAAACTTGGTAAGATTTTTGTCTGATGTATAAAACAATAGTGTTGTGATCTGGTAAATCTTTCTGTCTTTGAATTATTTTTTGATTTCTTACTATTTTTATGAAAGTGAGGATACTAACATTCTTCTCTAGGTTGTTTCCCAGATTAGAAGCATTTGTTCAATTGCTACCTCTTACTCCATGACAATGTCCATATGTGTTGCGGTCGAATCACGTATGATGAACGTCGGGCAGGCTAGGATCACCGTGCGCGCAGAGAGGCCGCCGTCTTCCTCCTAGAGCCTGCAAAAAGTCCCGGACCGGTAGTTCCGGCGGGGACCCTCCGATGCCCAAGTTAGTGAGTCGTCGAACAGGGATATGATTTTTGTAGAATTGTTCTAGAGGAGGTTTCCGAGAGAGTCCCCCTGCATGGAGCACGGGTCCTCTTTTTATACCTGTTGGGGATACCGTTTACCTCGGTCTGTTGGAACCGTCAAATCCGTCCTGTTGTGATGTTTCATTGAACGGCAAGTCGTTGGACTGTTGCTGGATCAGGGCCGCTTATAGCGGTAACTGCCTATCAGGCTAACACTTGCCCGTGATTTTGGTGAGCGAGGTGCTTAGATTGCGGAGTCGGCTGTACGAATTACATTGTATATGTGGGAGATACTGCGGGCCGACGCTAGGGGCCGGAGTCAGAGTTCCAGCATGGGAGGTCGGCGCTGAGGACCGACGCTGGGGTCCGGCACCAGAGGCCGACGCTGGAGGCCGGCACTGGAGGCCGAGCCGCACTGGAGGCCGCTGGAGGCCGGCACTGGAGGCGATGCTGGAGGGCACTGGAGGCCGACGCTGGAGGCCGGCACTGTAGGCCGACGCTGGAGGCCGGCACTGGAGGCCAACGCTGGCCTTGGGTTCTGTTGTCACATCATTGCTTTCGAAAACCGGGAGGCCGACGCTGGCCTTGGGTTTTGTTGTCACATCATTGCTTTCGAAAACCGCACAGAAGATAATACCACCCTGGGAAAACGGCCAGCCGTATCAGATGCCCCCCCGCCCCTGAGATGGGTGAGCGTTTACTTACCCGCGAAAGGGGTGTGAATATCCTCTAGGTGGCCGGTTTTCGCGCCATTATTTCGCCTTTGTTGGGATTAGGAGGATTTCCCTCGGGCAGTGCTACGAAAAGGCGAACGGTATCATTGCGATAAGGTTAACTCCCCCCTTTTCATTAGTGGTCTTTTCGAGCTTATCGCATTGGCAGGTCGTCGAAGCGCCTCCCAACTGAAGAGGACGTGTGGTCAGATCGGACGATTGTGGGGTGTTTCGAGAAGGTGTCATGAGGACAAATAGCCCTTATCTTCCTATCTTCCCCACTTCTTTCGCCATTGCCCCCATTTGAGTCCGCCAGCGTTTCTATCTCTCGTCCATTCTCTCCGTGCTCTGTTCTTGGCTCGAGTTTTTCTTTTCAGGTTAGTTCCCATGACTTCCTCTCCTTCTTGCTCCATTTCCGGTTCTTGGGGGGGTTCCCATCATCCTTCCCAGACTTCCGATTTCCTGTCCAGCCAATGGTCCACCCCTTCTTCTAACCACTCACCGAAGCCACGACCAGTCAACCGTCCCCTAACCGGGATTCGTTCGGCCGGCAGGCGGACTTCCGTCCGGAATCGGTCGGTGGCTGCCGGTCCTTCTAGGGTTGTCAAGGAGTCCCCCGAGGGGACTGCGTCCTCCATGTATGCTCAAGACATAGCAAACTTAAAGGCCAGGTATGGCTTCCCTCCAGACCTTCATCTTTTCTTTCCTACCCATAACGACAGGGCAACCTCTTCCCGTACCGGAAGGGTTGCCTTGTACGGAGCCTTTTTTAAGGCCGGGCTCCGTTTACCGATCCATCCTTTCATTCTTAATCTTCTAGACCGGTACTCCTTGACCCCTTCCCAACTAGTTCCCAATTCCATCCGAACCATTGTTGGTTTTTTAGTACTCTGCCACCTGCAGGGTATTGAAGCTAGTATTTCCCTATTCCGCAGCTTCTATACCCTTCGCAAACAGTCGGGGTGGTGGTCCTTCAACCCTAGGTCCAATAGGATTCTTAAACTGTGCCTTCCTTCCTCCGTTAAAGGGTGGAAGGACAAGTTTTTCCTTGCGGACATCAGCGGGGTTCATGGAAGCTGGGGGATACCCAACATCGACGCCAATAGGGACCCCTCCATCCTTCCACGAGACCGGATGGCGTTTGGGCAGCTTCTGACTACCGACATTCCTCGGTGTAATAAGCTTCTAGCCGAGGAGAATCTTCACCGTGCCGGTCTAATTCCCGCGAGGGGTGAGCATTAGTCTACTCGCCTCTCTTCTCCTCTGCTTCTCTTTTTCTCTCTCTCTTTTTTTTTTTTTTTTTTAACTATCCTTTGATTGTGTAGGGATGGCGCCGACGCTGCATAAGCTTAAACAGGTGGCCGCCAAGAAGAGGAAGGCTGCCGGGACTGCGCCTCCTGTCGAAGGGAGGGCCACCGCTAAAGTTCCCAGGAGGGCCGACACTGGGAGGGTTGGCGCTAGGGAGACCGACGCTGGGGAGGTCGACACCGGAGGGGCTAAAGTCGTGAAGCCCCTCCGTGCCAAGGTCTTGAAGAAGGGTGGCCCAAAAGGGCCGATGCTGAGGAGGCCGAGGCCCAGGGGGCCAAAACAGTGGAATCCTTGCGCGTAAGCGAGGTGGCTCAAATCCAAGCCGACAAACCCGTCACGGCAGACGCGGTGAAGGCCGAGGCCGGTGAGGTAGGATGGAACCCACCGGAGGGAGAATCTCCAGCTTCGGCTCCTCTGATTATCTTGCTCGACTTATCTCCCGAGGGGGAGACGCCGTCTCCCACATTCAAAGAGATGGACAAAACTTTGGCGACTCCAATCGCTGCTCTGCCCCCCGCGGGGGCGACAGCCGAAGCGCCTCCGCCAGCGAAAGAGCCGAGGTGGCAGGCTCAGGGGCGGAATCAGCCTCTGTAGGGCCGACGTCCAGGGAAGAGAGGGGCATGATCCTTCCTTCCAGTCGCTGCTGGAAAACCACAGCCGTTGGGCTGCACGGGTCATAGAGGAAGCCTCGGTGGATGAGGTGCAAGAATACCTTCGAGGTCAAGGGTGTGTTACCTTTTTCCATGAAGCTTCGGTGGCGCATCTCTGGGTGAGTTTCTGTGCCATTATTGTCCTTTTTCTTCCCTCTTTTCCTTTCATTAAATCTATATATATATATATATATATATATATATATTTTTTTTTTTTTTTCAGGCCTTGAATTCTCTTGTCGCCCTTAAAAACCTCTGGACTCTGAGCGACACCGCCATTCAACAAGCGCGGGAGGAGATGGTCTCCCTCCAAGTCAAAGCAGAGAAGGCGGCAATGGCTCTAGAGGATACTAGGGCCACCCTGAAGGGTGAGATCGAGGTTGCTCGGCTTAGAGCCGAAAAGGCCGAATATGCGCTGGAGGTTGCTCAGCGTCGTGCCGCCAATGAGCTGGACAATGCTCAGGTGGCAGAGGAAAAACAAAGAGCGGCTGAGGAGAAGCTGGGGGCGGCAGAACTGGAGGTATGTTTTAAAGACTCAACTGAGTTCTGCCTTCGCTGAGACAAATGCGGCCAAGGAAGCCACCCGCCAATACGTAACTAAAATTGCGGATTTGGAGGCGACAGTGGCGGAGGCCCAGAGGAGGGCCATCGAGGCTGAAAAGAAAGGGACCGATGCCGTAGAAGATTATAAGAAATCCGAAGCCTTTGACAATGATGTAGCCGAGTCAGCGGCGCTAGCTTATGGCGCCGGCTTCTAGGACTGTAAAGATAAAATCCAGGAGCTTTATGACCTGGAGGATATCGAGGGGCTGAAGCCCGACGATGTCCCTGAGGATGACGCCCTGGCTCCGGATGGTCATTAACAGCTTTTGGTTTTTCTCCTTGTATTGGTTGTGCCTGACCTGAGTCGGCAATTTTGTAACCTTTACTATCAATGAATGTTTTCAATCTCTTTCACCCCTTCGACTATGATTAACTTCATTTGTTCAAACTGCTGTGAACCGCCAATTGATAGGATTATGTACAGTAGGTTACGCTAAATAGGATCGCGAGCCGTGACGCTGTCCTAAGTGTTGACAAGGCCAATATTTGGTGGTAACGCGGGTGTCAATTGCTATTGCCAACGCGGGGCGCTGGTCCTTAGTGTCAACGCGTAGTTGATCTTTGCTGTCGATGCTAAGTGCCGGTCTTAGGTGCCAATGCGTAGTTGGTCTTTTGTTGCCGACGCTGGACGTCGGTCTTAGGTGCCAACGCATAGTTGGTCTTTTTGCCGACGCTAAGTGCCGGTCTTTTGTTGCCGACGCTGGGCGCCGGCCTTTGGTGCCAACGCGTAATTGGCCTCTTGTTGCCGACGCTGGGCGCAGGTCTTTGGTGCCAACGCGTAATTGGTCTTTTGTTGCCGACGCTGGGCGCCGGTCTTTGGTGCCGACGCTGGCGTCGGTATTTGGTGCCAACGCGGAGTTGGTCTTTTATGCCGATGCTGGACGCCGGTCTTTGGTGCCGACGCTGGCGTCGGTCTTTGGTGCCAACGCGGAGTTGATCTTTTGTGCCAACGCGTAGTTGGTCTTTGCGCCGACGCTGGCGCCGGTCTTTTGTGCCAACGCGTAGTTGGTCTTTTGTTGCCGACGCTGGGCGCCGGTCTTTGATGCCAACACGAGTTGGTCTTTTGTGCCGACGCTGGCGCGGTCTTTTGTGCCGACGCTGGCGTCGTCTTTGGTGCCAACCGGAGTTGGTCTTTTGTGCAACGCGTAGTTGGTCTTTGCGCCGACGCTGGCGCCGGTCTTTTGTGCCAACACGTAGTTGGTCTTTTATTGCCGACGCTGGGCGCCGGTCTTTGGTGCCAACGCGGAGTTGGTCTTTTGTGCCGACGCTGGCGCTGGTCTTTTGTGCCGATGCTGGCGTCGGTCTTTGGTGCCAACGCGGAGTTGGTCTTTGCGCCGACGCTGGCGCCGGTCTTTTGTGCCAACGCATAGTTGGTCTTTTATTGCCGATGCTGGGCGCCGGTCTTTGGTGCCAACGCGGAGTTGGTCTTTTGTGCCGATGCTGGCATCGGTCTTTTGTGCCGACGCTGGCGTCGGTCTTTGGTGCCAACGCAGAGTTGGTCTTTTGTGCCGACGTTGGCCGGTCTTTTGTGCCAACGCATAGTTGGTCTTTTATTGCCGACGCTGGGCCGGTCTTTGGTGCCAACGCGGAGTTGGTCTTTTGTGCCAACGCGTAGTTGGTCTTTTTTTGCCGACGCTGGCCGGTCTTTGTGCCAACGCGTAGTTGGTCTTTTGTTGCCGACGCTGGCGCCGGTCTTTGTGCCAACGCGTAGTTGGTTTTGTTGCCGACGCTGGGCGCCGGTCTTTGGTGCCAACGTTGGTCTTTTGTGCCGACGCTGGCTGCCGTCTTTGGTGCCAACGCGGAGTTGGTCTTTTGTGCCGACGCTGGGCGCCGTCTTTGGTGCCAACGCGGAGTTGGTCTTTTGTTAAACATACTCATTCGAAAATAAGAACATGTTTATTATTCATGCATCAAACAAATTCAAATTAATAACGATGGAGTTCTATTGATAGTACCGGCGTAAATTGTCGGCATTCCAAGTTCGAGGGAGCGATTTCCCGTCTAGCTCTTCTACTTTATACGCCCCATGGTGGAGCACCTCCTTGACACGGTATGGTCCTTCCCATTTTGGTGCTAGCTTGCCCCCTTCCGTCGGCTTTGACACTTCAGCTCTTCGTAGGACAAGGTCTCCTGGCCGGAATGTCTTGGGTCGCACCCGAGAGTTGTAGTGCTTGGCCACTCGCTGACGGAATGCTGCCATGCGAAGCTGCGCCTGATCTCGCAGTTCTTCCACCAAATCCAGATCAGCCCTTAGCTGGTTTGAGTTGCTTTCTTCATGGTACAATTCCGTCCGAGGGCTAGGAGCTCCTATTTCCACGGGGATTACCGCCTCGGTCCCAAAGACCAAGCTGAAAGGGGTTTCCCCTGTAGGTGCTCGTGGCGTCGTGTGGTAGGCCCACAGCACACTGGAAAGTTCTTCCACCCAGCGCCCTTTGCAGCTATCTAGCCGAGCCCTGAGTCCTTGGAGGATGATGCGATTAGTTACTTCTGCAGCGCCGTTGGTTTGGGGATGCCCCACGGAGGTGAATCGATGGTGGATGCCCAGGCCATCACAGAATTCTCGGAAGGCAGTATTATCAAACTGTCGGCCATTGTCCGTTACGAGGGTGTGCGGTAGCCCGAACCAGCATACTATGGATTTCCAGAAGAAATTCCTTACTTTGGCTTCCGTGATCTTAGCAAGAGCTTCCGCCTCGATCCACTTAGTAAAATGGTCGACTGCCACCACTAGGAACTTGCGTTGTCCGGAGGCAGGAGGGAATGGTCCCAGAATATCCATGCCCCACTGTGTGAAGGGCCATGGTGCTGCTAGAGGGGTCAGTTGAGACGCCGGTTGATGTTGAATGTTGGCATGCCGCTGGCAGGTGTCACATCTTTTAACGAGCTCGGAGGCACCCTCCTTCATTGTCAGCCAGTAATACCCTTGACGTAAAGATTTATATGCAAGAGCCCTGCCCCCCAGGTGGTTTCCGCATATCCCTTCGTGTATCTCCCGCAATATATAATTGGCGTCGGTAGGACCGACACATCTGAGAACAGGGTATGAGAACGACCTTCGATAGAGCTTTCCCTCCATAATAAAAAACTTCGAGGCCCGCCTTTTCAGCTTCCTAGCTTCGGCAGGGTCTTCTGGAAGGGTGCCTTCAGTAAAGTACCGAACATAGGCATCCATCCAGGAGGGCTCCTGCTCCACCGGTGCCATTTCTCTTGGTACTTCAATACTCGGGGCTTCTAGGTGCTCCACATAAGCCTTTCCCAACATCCCATCAGATGAGGCAGCAAGACGGGATAAGGCGTCGGCTCTATCATTCTCCTGTCGTGGAATGTAGCTGACGCTGAAATGTGTGAAGGGGGAAATTAACGAGTATACCATTTCTAAGTAGCGGGCCATAATGGGATCCCTTGCCTCGTATTCCTTTGTAATTTGGCCGGCAACCAGTTGGGAGTCGGTGAATGCCCTAAGGCGTTTCACCCCAAGCTCTCGAGCCAACCTCACGCCGGATAGCAAAGCTTCATATTCTGCCTGATTGTTAGTGGCTGGAAAGAGGAAGCGAAGTGCACATTCGGTCACAACCCCATCCGAGTTGGCCAAGATGAGGCCTGCTCCGCTCCCTTGAGAGTTAGATGCCCCATCCACATGGAGAACCCACTCATTTCGCTGGTTCCGAGGGGCTGAATGTCCGCAGGAGGTTCTTCGGGTGGCTTAATCCCCCAAGTACATTCAACCAAAAAATCTGCCAGGACTTGGGACTTCATGGCAGACCGGGGCGGAAAGATATATCGAACTCCCCTAGCTTGAGGGCCCACCTTGCCAGCCGGCCGGAAGTATCTGGACGAGCTAGAACCGCCTTCAGAGGCTGGTCTGTGATCACTGCGATTGGGTGGGCTTGGAAATATGGCCGCAGTCGCTGGGCAGACACGATCAATGAGAAGACGATTTTTTCATGTTTGAGTATCGGGTCTCTGCATCATGGAGTACCTTACTCGTATAATATACTGGCCTTTGTGTGCCATTAGCGTCCATACGGACTAGCACAGAGCTAACAGCCTCAGGAGAGGCCGCAAGGTATAGAAGGAGATCTTCTCCACCCGTCGGCTTGGCTAACAGTGGCGAGGTAGATAAGAATGTCTTTAACCCTTCGAACGCCTCCTGGCATTCTTTGGTCCATTCAAACTCGTTGATTCGGCGAAGCGCCTTGAAGAAAGGCAGACACCTTTCAGCAGACTTGGATAGGAAGCGGCTTAGGGCGGCTACTCTTCCTGTCAAGCACTGTACTTCCTTCTTATTGGCAGGAGGCCTCATGTCCAAGATGGCTTGGACTTTGTCTGGGTTTGCTTCGATCCCCCTCCGGGTCACCATGAAACCCAAAAACTTCCCAGCGGTCACCCCAAATGCACATTTGCGAGGGTTCAGCTTCATCTGGTACCGACGAAGGCTATCAAAAGTTTCTGCTAGGTCCGCAATGTGGTCACCAGCATGAATGCTTTTTGTCAGCATGTCATCCACGTACACTTCCATGTTACGCCCTATCTGACCTTCAAAGACCTTGTTCATCAACCTCTGGTAAGTAGCTCCCGCATTCTTTAACCCGAAAGGCATTACCTTGTAGCAATACAGCCCCTTTTCGGTTATGAAGGAGGTAGCTTCTTCATCCGTCGGGTTCATCCGGATCTGGTTGTATCCAGAGAAAGCATCCATGAAGCTAAGAACCTCATGGCCGGATGTAGCGTCCACCAGTTGATCGATTCGAGGTAGGGGGAAGCTGTCTTTGGGGCATGCCTTGTTGAGGTCGGTGAAGTCTACGCACATTCTCCAACTTCCATTGGCCTTGCAGACCAGAACCACATTAGCCAACCATTCGGGGTAGTGTACCTCCCGAATATGGCCTGCAGCCATTAACTTGTGGATCTCCTCGTCGATAGCTTTCTGCCTGTCCGGAGCGAAGTTTCTCTTTTTCTGTCGACTGGCCGACACCCTGGCTTGAGGTTAAGTTGGTGGGTGATTACTTCTTCAGGGACGCCCGGCATGTCTGAGGATGACCATGCGAAAACGTCAGTGTTGGCCCGTAGGAAAGTAAGAAGTTGATGACGTATTTCCTCCGGGAGCGATGCCCCCAGCTGAACAGTCCTTGCTGGGTCATCACCCAAGGGGAGGGTTAGAAGGTGCTCTGCCGGCTCTCCCCTTCTTCCCAACTCCCTAGGATCGAGTGACTCAGCGGCTGTCGCTGGCTCCGCGTTCATGGGCTGGAAGACAGATGGTAGCAAGGCAGAAGTGGGCTTTGCTCCCCCCTCATTTCTCCGATCCCTTTATTGGTGGAGAACCTTACCAATAATCTCTTAGTGGAGATCACGGCATCCAGCAGATTCAACCCCGGCCTTCCCAAGATGGCGTTATAAGCCAGCGGGACCCGGACCACCAAGAAGTTTATGACCATGGTGCTCTGACATGGAGGAGTTCCAGCCGTGACCGGGAGAGCAATCTCGCCTTCAACGCTCACTGAGTCTCCTGTGAAGCCCATTAGCGGCGTGGCAACGGGCCGGAGTAAAGACCTTGACAAGTTCATCCGAACAAAAGCCTCATAACTCAAGACATCCACAGAGCTCCCACTATCAATTAAAATTCTTTTTACAGGGTGTTTGGCTATAGTCATAGACACCACGACGCTGTCGTCATGTTTATTAACTACCCCTTCTAGATCCTTTCCGAAGAAAGGTATTACAGAGTCTATTCCCTCTCTGGCCTCTTCGAACCGCTTTCCGCTCCCCAGGAGATCATAGCTATGGTCTTTTCAGTTGGGGTATTATCCACACCAGCCGGACGACTCGGAGGCACCGGGGGACCCGATGCGGGGAGATTTCCACGTCGAACGAATTTGCCCAGGTGACCTTGCTGGACCAACTCCTCGATGGCCTTTTTTAGGTGACGGCAGTCCTCGGTGTCGTGGCCGTAGTCCCGGTGGTACCGGCAGTAAAACTCCTTGTTGCGGGGGCCCCCGGGCTTCAAGGGAGCCGGACGCTTGAAATACGGTTCCTCCTCGATCTCCAGTAGGATGTGAGAGATGGGAGCCATGAGGGGAGTAAACTGCTCTTTAGGAATCAGTGCCTGTGGCCGGCGATCTGAGCATCGTGGAGGCTCAGGCTTCCGAGGTTGTGCACCAGCGCGGTCAGAAGGCGACGGTTTATTACCGGGGTTCTTGTCAACTTCTCTCCTGGAAGAATCTGCTTCGTCAGCGCGGATGTACTTCTGTGCCCGGCTCAGAAGCTCGGCGTAGGAGCGCGGAGGCTTCTTATCCAGGGAGTAAGCGAATCTGGACAGGCGAAGTCCTCTCTTCAGGGCCAAGGTGGCGACGAAGTCCTCCAGGTTGTACACCTCCAGCGCTGCTTCCTTAAATCGAGCGACGAAATCCTTTAAGGTCTCGCCACTCTTCTGCTGAACAACAAAGAGGCTATCGGCAACTCGTGGGATCTTTCGACAGGCATCAAAATGAGCCAGGAAGGATCGCTCAAGTTGCCGAAATGAGTTGATGCTGCGTGGGGGCAGACAGGAGTACCATGCGCGTGCCGCCTTACGGAGCGTGGCCGGAAAGGCGACGCATAACAAGGAATCCGTCGCTCCCTGGACCTGCATGAGGACTTTGTAGCTTTCCAGATGGTCCAAGGGGTCCGTCGTTCCGTCATATGGGTCCAATTGAGGGAGACGGAACCGGGGGGGGACCGGTTCCTCCATGATATGGCGAGAAAGCGGGGGGCGACGCTCATACTCCACCGCGTAAGGATCGGCGATCCGACGGCTGAGCTCATCCAACCGCCGATGGTACTCGTCAAGCCTTTGTTCGGCCCGACGGGTGGTTTTCCGGGGAGTGTTACCTCGGGATGAATCGGAAGAAAAGATCGCCGGCACAAAGAACGTGCCGCTTGGACTCCTTTTCTTCCGGTCGATGGTGGGAACGACCGGAGCGACGGGAGGGAGACCGTCGTCGCTTCGAGGTCCCTTGGCGATGAGGTTCGGGGGGTGAGCGGTGGGAGACCTCAGGCGGGGTCCCCCCTTGGTGAGACTGGACTGTTCCTCGCACCCCTTCGTCCAGCACAGGGGGTTGAGTTACAGCAGCCAAATAATGCTCTTGCAGCCCCCGGACCATTGCCGTCAGATCCTGGACCTGGTGGGCTAGGACATCAAGCCGGTCGGGTTGGCTTGTAGGTGCAAGGGGCGGAACATGGAGATTGGCCTCCGAATGCTCAGCTAGTGGGATGCGCCCGGCTGCCTGGCTGGAGGAGGCCTCTTGTGCTCGCGTAGTCACCATCGCTTCCTTTGCAAAATCGAGGGGTTCCAGGGAGAATTTTTGACCTGGTCCCCCTTCCTGGCGCCAATCTGTTGCGGCCGAATCATATGATGAACGTCGGGCAGGCTAGGATCATCGTGCGCGCAGAGAGGCCGCCGTCTTCCTCCGGGAGCCTGCAAAAAGTCCCGGACCAGTAGTTCCGGCGGGGACCCTCCGACGCCCAAGTTAGTGAGTCGTCGAACAGGGATATGATTTTTGTAGAATTGTTCTAGAGGAGGTTTCCGAGAGAGTCCCCCTGCATGGAGCATGGGTCCTCTTTTTATACCTGTTGGGGATTCGTTTACCTCGGTCTGTTGGAACCGTCAAATCCGTCCTGTTGTGATGTTTCATCGAACGGCAAGTCGTTGGACTGTTGCTGGATCAGGGCCGCTTATAGCGGTAACTGCCTATCAGGCTAACACTTGCCCGTGATTTTGGTGAGCAAGGTGCTTAGATTGCGGAGTCGGCTGTACGGAATTACATTGTGTATGTGGGAGATACTGCGGGCCGACGCTAGGGGTCGGAGTCAGAGTTCCAGCATGGGAGGTTGGCGCTGAGGACCGACGCTGGGGGCCGGCACCAGAGGCCGACGCTGAAGGCCGGCGCTGGAGGCCGACGCTGGAGGCCGGCACTGGAGGCCGACGCTGGAGGCCGGCACTGTAGGCCGACGCTGGCCTTGGATTTTGTTGTCACATCATTGCTTTCGAAAACCGGAAGGCCGACGCTGGCCTTGGGTTTTGTTGTCACATCATTGCTTTCGAAAACCGCGCAGAAGATAATACCACCCCGGGGAAACGGCCAGCCGTATCAATATGTAATGCACATGCTTGTGAATGAGTTTCTGATAATTTTTTTGTCTTGAATGACCCATTTAAAACCTGTGATTGCATTCCTGTTTTTGCAATCCTTTTGACTATTTTCTCTAGAAACCTTGGCACTTTTATATTGGGAGCCTCTTAGTACAATCTACTGTAGATAGAAATTAATAGAATGCATGTTTTTAGCTTGCTGGATCAATGTGCATCTCTTGTTCTCTAATAATGCTTTGCCAACAGTAAGAACCAGAACCAGAGCATGGCGTTCTGACTGATTGGATCATTCATTTCAATCTCTGGTTACTTTTCATCCATCTTTTTTCTTTTTGACCTTTCTAACTTGTTGGTTAAGAGTTAATTAACTAAGCAAGCCTTTTCCTACCTTTCTAACCAATCAACGCAACGGGCAAGACCCCATCTTGATCTGAGTAATGTTACAGAACTGCGACTGGTGGTTACATTAAAGCTGGGAAAAAGCTAGGGACTGTGCGACATGGGCAGCGTCTCAGATGTCATGTATAAAAGTGGTTCGAAAAGATATGCAAAGGTGCATTGCATTTAAAATATGTTAGCAGGCTTGAGATCCACAGAGTGCTTTGCCCCAATGCTAGTCTAAATTTGAAGTTCTATTAATTATGCAAAACATAAGAATATTATTTCTGGTGTAGCATTTTAGCAGGAAAGAAAGTCGATCTTGCCAAGGGTTTATTAGATGGTATTGGAGGGACGTCTCCTAATTAAAGAGGATGAGAACTAGCTAGACTTAAAACCATACGAAAAGTAGCATTCACATAGTACTTTTGTAGTATGTTATGAAAGAACTTCGCTTATCCTAGCAATTGGCCTGTGGAAACTGGAGGCCATTCTTCATTCTAGAATTACAAGAGACTAGGAATATTTTCATAACAAGAGGCCACCACTCACTTGGTCATATGGACCTGCCTTTCTGACCAAATAGAGTCAAATAAGTCTGGGAAAGAGTTGATAAAAATGATAACAGAACTTGAACATATACACAGAGCAACCAGGTCTCTCCTGGATCCATGACCATAAATTTAGCATGGCGATGATGCATTTGGAGGAAAGCATTTCCATGGATTCGCCGTTGGAGCGGGAGGCGAATCACTAACTCTTCCCCCTAAAGCCCTTGTCCTCACATCTGTAAAACAGAAAAGGTAAATAAAAAAGAAGAAAGAACAGAGAAACCAAAGCGACCTCCCATAAGAATACACCTCTAATATTCTATCCTCTAAAGTAGCTAAACAAGCTAACAAAACCGACCTCCATCAAGCAACTGTAGATAGAAATTATACTGTAGTGCATATGCTGTGTTCTCTAATAATGCTTTTCTATATAATTTTGCAATTCATCTGTAAATTAACTTTGGGGTTGGTGGGGTTTGGGAACCATTTGCCTTACTAGTAGTAGAATATTAAGAGGCATTCTTTTATTTCTCTAGTCAAGCATCCTGTCAATAGGCTTTGACGGTTCAGCATAATTGTTTGGATTTCCACCACTACACCAATCTCCTGTTTCTGTTTGTAATGCAAAAATCTCTTGAATTAGTTGTTGAATATAAGATGGCTCAATGATCAACGTACTTATTTTAATTTAATACTGAATACTATTGACATCTGTTGAATGGGGATAAAAGTGATTACTGACTTCTTCCCCTTGTCACGGACTACTGCTGCAGATGTTGTACTGTATAAGCTTGAGTTGGAGCTCTGATGGAAGCACGTTGTTTACTGGTTACACTGATGGTGCTATAAGAGTCTGGGAAATCAGTCGCTAATAGAGAAAAGGACCTATTTGCAAGTCTCTTTCTAGAACCAGTCTGTTAATTTTTCAAAATGAATGTGGTATCTATTTTCCATCTTGTTGAATTTTCAAGGTACATCTTTGACGATCCAATATTTTTCTATCAGACCAAAGTTATTCCATGGCTCTTCTATCGTAATCTTTGAATGGATGAGTGCTATCTTGGCGGTTTCAATATATTTCATCCCTTTTAGATCTTTGAAATAGTTGGTAATGAATGGTTTCTACATGCAAAAATATTTTTCCACTTCTATGATTTGATTGAACCGCAGATTTTTCTCCAAGATAAATGTTAGGAATGGCTGTGCAAAAATTGTGACATTAGGAAGGGAAACGGGACTATGGAAGAGAATGGATCTAGTTTGATAATGGAGCTTGGTGTATTGAATTAATTTTTTTTTTTTTTTTGTAGTTGATTGATTACTATAAACAATGCTGAATTGATTTTTCGCCTTGCTTTAAATTTCTCGTTCGTAGTAATACTGCCTCGATGCTCTTGATCTAAATAATTTGCTGTCAGCGGCAATCGTATGGTTTTTGTTTAAAAGGTAGTCTTTGGCATCATCATCATCATCCATCATTGCACGTTAAGGCATGATGGGAGTTCTTGGGCAATGTCATATGGTGAGCAAACCGTGGGATATTTATTTTCTTGCGGCTATATTGCCAAAGCTTTCATCCCAATTCTTGATATTTGGCTCTTATAATTGGCAGGGAAGACAAATGAACCTTCTGTGATCAATTACCTTACAAGAAGAAAAAGAAGAACTTGATGCACAATAACCGATTGATGGGGCACTGAAAGTTTATTGATGTTCTATTCAAATGATGCATCTGGTCTTGAGAGTAGAGGTGGGGAGGAAAGCATAAAGCGCAGAAGATTGTCTTCATCTAAGCTTGGACATGATAGCCAACATCTGGTGATGAAACTCTTTCAGCTCCTACATGTCTAGTGATACTTAACACGGAAGTGAGGATTGCTTCAGTGGTTGCAGGTGGACGTTACACACTAGTATCGTTTACTTCATGATACATCAGAGGGAGATCCAGTAAATGGTGTTCAAAGGATAGATTCAGATGTACATTTCTCAAATAGACTCCCTAAGGCAGCCGAAGACATCTTAATAATTTGATGTGTAATGTACAAAACATTAGTATTATTGATGTATACATATATATTTTATTTTATGAAATACATTTTTTATTCTTAAATTTGAATTTTCATCTATAAATTTCATTAGAATGCATTAAATATATTATAATTTAAAAATAATTTTAAATTTATAAGAATAAAAATTTGATGAAATTTTATTAGGTTAATGATGGATTAGTGATGGATTTCTGATAGAAATAATAGTGACGGATTAGTGACAAAATATTAGTGATTGATTAGTGATGGAATAATAATGAATGACTGATGGATTTTTTCGTCACTAATTCGTCACTATTAGTGACGGACTAATGACGAACTAGTGACGAAAGTTTTAGTGACTAAATTTTTATCAATAATTCATCACTAAATTATGATGGAATAGTGATGAAAATATTTGTGACGGAATAGTGATAGAATAATGCGTGATGGATAGTTCGTCATTAATCCATCACAATTTAGTGACGGAAAATATGCTCCATCACAAATTTTTGATAGAATATTTCATCATAAATCCTTGTGACGGAAAATGTTTCGTCACAAATTTTTGACGGAATATTACGTCACAAATCCATCATTATTATTTTGTGACGGACCTCTTTCCATCACTAAATTTAGTGACGGCAAAAATTGTGACGATAAGATTTTTGTCACTAATCCGTTGCTAAACCCAGTTTGTGACGGAATAGTGATGGAAATTTTTGTCATTATTATACTATTTTCTTGTAGTGGTGGGAGGATGGATGCTTATATTGGAACCTTGGTGGTCAAATTTCAAACTTTCCTCTTCTTCAGTCTTGTTCACTGCTGTGCGGGTGCACATTGAGGAGTTCCCGATGGAATTGTGGTAAAAAAGGCTAGATCTTTTGTTAGAAATTAAACATAAACCTTTGGTAAAAATCATCACCAAAAAACCCAAGAATCATTTATGTTCAATCATCAAGAATTCATAAACAATAAACGGAAGTGTACTTGAATCCATATTATTTGATTGCTCTTCAAAATCGTATAGTTAGCCTTCCAGATCCTTATTGTTTATTACTCTCCAGAACCATACGGTTAGCCTTCCAGATCAGCACGTTCTCCCAGAGAGCCCTTTAGAATTTTTTTTTGACGATGGGATTTAGAGAAGAAAGTCACACGTACGATCTGGGGATCATAACCGCTATATATAGATAACTTCATCATTATCTTTTGGTATTTCTATTTTAGCCTATCATAATAATAGAAATCACACCTTAGGTCTCTGCACATTAAAGAGACATACCCTATCAGATACATTAAAGCTCAAATCATTAAAACCTTAATAAATTACTTTTAATTGGGCTTAACCTTATTTAATAATCCGTAACACATAATTATTTCACATATAAGCCCAATGTTGAATTAATGATCCAATAATCTTTCACTTGGGCTATATGTGTAACCTTATAATTATATTTTACAAAAAATAACCGAATGAGCTCAATTTTACTATCATTACCGAAATGCATCTATAACCAATCCGGTCCATCAACCATACTAACATAGGATCAAAGCCCTTTGTTACATCTATCGTAACTCGACCCATCAATGGTTACATATGTTGATACAACTGAATGACATGGATCATGATGTGGATGTGTAGCATAACAATTTTATGTAATATGATCTTAACATGCCTATTTTCAACTAATCCTTCTTAAACTTTAGTGAGATCAAACCATACCAAAATCAGAGTGTTAATAAGCTGAAACTTTATTTCTGCAGAAAATTACCTTAAAATAACCATAAACTATAATAATTGAAAAATGTCTACATCATAAGAGCATCTAAAAATTATAAATTCCCATTAAAACTAAATATCAATAATAGACATGACACCCATATGGGTAGTTTGCTCATGAAACATTTTGGATGGCAATCCTTTAGTAAGTGGATCCATAACCATGGAGTTTGTTTTGATGTGCTCTATAGATAGTTATCTACTCTGAACTCTTTCTTTAACAACCAGGAACTTGATGTCTATATGCTTGACTTTGTTGAGCTCCTGTTATTGTTGGAATATAGAACTGCTGACTTATTATCACAAAATAACTTGAGTGGTCTTTCAATACCATCCACTATGTGTAGCCCTATGATAAAATTTTACAGCCATACTTCATGATTGAATGCCTCATAACATGCTATGAATTCTGCTGCCATGGTAGAAGAGGCTATAAGAGACTGTTTAGCACTCTTCCAAGAGACGCCGCTTTCAACTAGCAAAAAGATATAACCCGATGTAGATTTCATACTATCTTGGCATATTCAGCAAAATCGGAGTCAGTATACCCAATGATCTCTAACTAATCCAACCTTCGATACGTGAGCATGTAGTCCTTTGTTCTTTATAAGTACTGCAAAACCCATTTGGTTGCTTTTCAATGGTCTAATCTTAAATTACTTAAATATCTGCCAAGCATCCCAGTAACGTACGCAATGTTCGGACGCATACAAACTTGAGCATACATCAGACTCCTTACTACTAAGGCATAGAGAATCTTCTGCATTTTCTTTTCCTCAAAATTATTCTTAGGGCACTGATTGAGACTAAACTTGTCTCTTTTAGCCATAGGGGTATTATCTGATTTGCAATCCTATATGCCATACCTCTTGAGAACCTTTTTGATATAGCTCTTTTGTGATAATCTAAGAATACCCTAGCAATCCCAGTGTATATGAATCCCTAATATAAAAGTGGCATCATCAAGCTCTTTCATCTTCAAATTCTTAGTTAGAAAGTTTTTGGTTTCGTACAAAAAGCCTATATCATTGCTGGCAAGCAAAATGTCATCAACATATAGAATCAGGAAAATATGTTTGCTCGCACAGAACATATGGTATATAAAATCATTGACCAAATTTATCTCAAAATCAAACAAAATGATCACTTGATGAAACTTGAAATATCATTGTCGAGATGCCCATTTGAGTTCATAGATGGATTTTTTAAGTTTGCAAACCATATTATTTGAGTCTCCTGACACAAAGTTTTCTGGCTGCAATATATAAATTATCTCTTCAATGTTGCCATTGAGAAATACTATCTTCACATTCATCTGATGTAACTCAAGATTGAAATACGCCACTAATGCCATTATAATCCTGAAATAGTCTTTTGAAAAAACCGAAGAGAAAGTCTCTTTATAATTGATGCCTTTTTTCTGTGTAAAGTCCTTAGTGACAAGATGAGCCTTGTACCTTTCCACATCGCCTTTTGAATCCCTTTTGATTTTAAATACCCATTTATAACCAATGGATTTCAGACCTTCTGGCAATGGGACAAGATTCCATACATCATTATCCTTCATGAACTTGATCTCTTCATTCATGACATCAATCTACTTCTGAGAGTTAGAACTTTCCATGGCTTGATGAAAGTTGATCGGATCATCTTCCGTTACTCCAATGTTTACCTCATGTTCTTGGAGAAATACAATGTAATCATCTAGCACTGTACTTCTCCTCTCTCTAGTGGATCTCCTTAATGGCATAGGTTTTTGAGGTTCTAGAGTTTGTTCTTCTAGAATAGTTTCTTCAATGGAAGGTTCTCCAACATTGTCTTGACCTGTGAACAAGATCAGTAATGAAATCCTAATCAATGCCAATAACACCTATAGGAATGTCAATGCATTCCTCTTCAAAGACAAAGTTTCTAATTGTATCTCCCCCCGTAAACTCTACATCCTTAAAGAACTGAGCATTTTTTGACTCGAAAATCGACTTAGTTATGGGATCATAAAATTTGTTCCCCTTAGATTTTTAGAGTATCCAATAAAATAGCAACTTACCATTCTTGAGTCCAGTTTCTTTTCATTAGGCTTATAAGGCCTTGCCTCAGCTAGACATCTCCAAACATGCAAGTGGTTTAAACTAGGCTTCTTGCCTATCCAAAGATCATAAGGGGTTTTGTCGGTTGCTTTAATTGAAACTCTATTAAGGATATATGTTGCAGTTTTAAGTGCTTCACCCTAGAGTGATTTTGTAAGATGAAATGACAAACTATACTCCTCACCATATCCTTAAGTGTTCTGTTTTATCTTTTAGCAACACCATTCATAGTGGGCGAACCGACATAGTGTACTATGGGATGATACCACATTCCTCTAGGAACTTAGCAAATGGCCCTAGACATTGTTCACCTGAACCGTCATATCTGCCATAGTACTCACCACCATAGTCAGACTTGATGCTTTTGATTCTTTTGCTGAGTTGGTTCTTAATTTTAGCCATATAATTTTTAAACACATCCACCGACTGTGCCTTTTCATGAATGAGATATATGTAGCCATATCTAGAGAAATTATCTATGAACATTACAAAATATTGTTCATTCCAAGAAACCATAGGGAATGGCCCACAAATATGTATGTATAAGTTTTAAGATGTTTAAAGTCCTGTTAGTTTCAAATCTCCTTTTGTTGGTTTGTTTTCCCTTTATACAGTTAATACAAATATCAAAATCTATGAAATCTAAGGGATCTAGAATTTTGTAGGACACAAGTCTCTCTATTCTTCGTTTGAAGATATGATCTAATCTCTTATGCCACAACATAGTTGAATTCTCATTGGTTAATTTTCTCTTTACACCTTATGTGTAGATATTCATTAAATGAGGCAATTGTATCAATTAAATAAAGTTTATAATTATCTGACAAAGAACCAGAACCAACCAATTTTGAATCATGAAACATGCTAAATTTTTTATTCCCAAATAAACAAGAATAACCAGATATATCCAAAGCAGAAATAGAAATTAAATTTCATCTAAAAGATGGTACAATAAATGTTTCATTAAGATCTAAATAAAATTTAGTCTTTAATAATAATCTAAAATTTTCTATTACCTCTACTTGAACTGTCGTTCCATCGCCCACATAGATGTATCTTTCACCATCACTTAGCTTTCGGCAACTCAGGCAACCCTACATAGACTCACTGATGTAAGTTGTTGCACCAGAATCTATCCATCATATGTGTTTAGGTACTGAAGTTAAATTAACCTCAGAACAAACCAAATTAAGAAACATACATTTCTTAGCATGCCAAGCATGATAGTTGGTGCATTGCTTCTTCTTATGTCCTTTAGCTCCACAAAAGAAACAACTAGTACTGCCCGAGTTAGCCGGTTTCTTTTGTTGTTTCTTATGAGGTGCTATATTTGCAGCTTCCTTATCTTTCTTTCTTTTATTCCCTTGCTCTTATTCTTAGGGGTTAAGGTCAAGTGAACACTCTCTATTTTATCTTGCTTTAACCTTTCTTCTTCCTGAACATAGTGTGATATGAGCTCATTTAGAGACCAAGTCTCTTTCTGACAGTTATAGCTCATCTTAAACTGGTTAAACTATGCCGAAAGAGATATCAAAACTAGATACACCAGCAAATCCTTAGAGAGTTTAAGCTTAAGTGCATTCAATTTTGAAGCAAGATGAGACATCTCCATTATGTACTCTCTGATATTGCCTTTACCCTTATACCTCATTGAAACCAGCTTGTCAAGAGGGTACCAATTTCAGCCTTTTTGTTCTTGACAAACTTCTTTTCAATATCTGCAAGAAAATCCTTAGCTATAGTGATTTCTTCAGACATTCTGCCCCTAAATGCTTCTGGAATAGCTTTCTTCATGATCATCATGCACATGCAATTTGATCTCTCCTACCTTTACATCTTCCTCTTTTGATCAAAGGTACTCTTATCCATAAGCGGTGGGGGAGCATCAGTCCTTAAAGCAAGGTCGAGATCCATGGCTCTGAGAACTATTATGAGATTCTCTTGCCATGAATTGAAGTTAGAGCCATTTAGCATAGGAATTAAATTGATGTTGGCAGTAATATTAGCAGGAGTAATAGCTAAATAGAGAACAATAACAAACAAATAAAACAAGCTCACATAAGTCTTTAAAACAAATAAATAAATTTAAATAAAGATAAACCCCATCTCAAGATACCGGACACTCCATCAATACTTCATCTCTGGATAAAATATTAACTTGTAAGTGATATCTTGGTGAAGTAATCAAACACCAATGATAAATAACATATCAAATAATAAATCTTCCTTTGAGTCGATTTATTATTCATATGTAAAACCGAATAATCACCACGTATTTATTATCATAGATGCATATGTAATTCTGTTAAATATTCACCTTCCTTTGGGCAGATAATTATTCACATAAGTTACATCCATACAACCATTTATTTTCAAAACAAATTAATTTTCACAAGAGAGGTCACTTTGGCGACATGTTGCTTCAATTAATTCATCTCAAAAATATATAAAACCATTCCAATATTTTAATTTAAGATTGCATCAAAATTAGCTTTAAAATAAAATGTCAAACTCTCTTTAAAAAATATGCCAAAATTCATTAATCCAACATGCCCCGCTATGGCCTTGGACCAAATGCTTCGGTCCACCTTTGTGGCGTTCTAGTACTCGGCCTCGGTCGAGCGGTTGGACCTATACCCATATCACGTATTTTTTTTAGAGAACTATAAAAATTCAAACCAAATCCATTCAAAAATTCATGGTCTTTCTTTTCATCCTATGTGAACCATCGACCCTCTCCTTTTTTTAATGCTTCTTGCGATATCTCAATGTCCCATGCACGTCTGTTATCACCATGATTTCCTCGAGGAGGGATATGCATTGTGCCTATCAGAAGCTCATGTCCTCAAAAACTCCACCCATGCAAGAAACTCCATCAATCCCATAATTTTGTAAATTATGGAACTAACGTGAGGGGAAAGGAAAAGGACGGGAACCCACCTATGATTTCCGTAACTCAAGAAGAAGGAGCCATTTCTTTAAGAGATTAGAGGCTTTCATGGGTAGCTAACCATAGCCCTTTTTTTTATGCGAAACATGCAGTGAGGCCAAACAAGCGAGTTTTGCGCCTGGAACTTGCTGATGCATTGCAAGAGAAGGCACTGAGCCTTCTAGCTTCTCCCCTTCCACTTGAATGGAGATCAGATTATTAATATGTACATATATATTTCTAAAAATATATACCCAAAGTAATTTGAATCCATAAAACAAAATAAACTAAATTTGTTCTCAATGATTCAACATGAATAGGGGGCTCTGATACCAATTGTTAGAAATTAAACCTAAACTTTTGGTGAAAACCATCACTAAGAAACCCAAGAATCATGCATGTTCAATCATCAAGAATTCATAAACAATAAGCGAAAGCATATCTAAATTCATATTATTTGATTACTCTCCAGAGCCATGCGATTAGCCTTCCAAATCCTTATTGTTTATTACTCTCCAGAACCGTGCAATTGGTCACACGTTCTCTCCTCTCAGAGAGCCCTTTAGAATTTTCTTCAGGGTTTTCTATCTGACAACAGGATTCGGAGAAGACAGTTGCATGTGCGATCCGAGAACCATAACCGCTATATATAGATAACTTCATCATCATCTTTTGATATTTCTATTTTAGTTCATCATAAAAATAGAAATAACTCCTTAGGTCTCTATACATTAAAGGCCCATACCCTATCAGATACATTAAAGCTCAAATCATCAAAACCTTAACAGATCACTTTTAATTAGGCTTAACATTCTTTGACAGTCCACAACACATAATTATTTCATATATAAGCCTAATGTTGGATTATTGTTCCAACATCTTTAAGATTTCTGTAGTGGCTAGGAAATCATTATGGATGGACAATATTATAGGAAGTCTGACACTAAGGACCTTCACTTGAGTATGTACTCAAGTCAATATACATGAACCTTTTGCTCTGGGTGTTGTCCTTTTGTGTAGCATAGGAGAGACTCAAGTTGGGGAAAATTTTACATGGGGGTGTTGGTTGTTAATCCTGATACAGTTGTTATTTTTATTTTGAATAAGTCTTATTGTGTCCTATTATTTAGGAACCAGTTTGTTTATTTGTTACTAGTGCAGAATATGTCAATCATGGAGCTTAGTTTTTAGGATTTAGTTTCGACTTTTGGTTGTGTTGATGATGTTTCTTGCCGATATAAAGGCTATTTAGTGGAATAAAATAAATTGATATTTTACCATTTTTAGATAAAGAAAATCTCCTCGTTTAATGTATCTCCTCTCAATTTTATCTTCTCTGCATTTCTTCTAAATTATTTTTGTCTATCAGTGGTATCAGAGCAGGCAAAATAAATGGTCATGTTCAAATTTTAGTTTCTATTCTGGATGGCAAAAATTACAACCGGTGGAGTATTCAAATGAGAGTTCTTTTCGATTACCACGAGTTGCTAGGTGTCGTGGAGGATGGAGTTGCTACACTTGCAGAGAATGCAAATGATGCTCAAAGGAATGTCCACTGTGAAAGCAAGAAAAAGGATAAGAAGGCTTTATATCTCATCCATCAAGGGATGAATGATGAAGTATTTGAGAAGATTGCAGATGCGATAACATCAAAGCAAGCATGGGATATCTTGATAACAACATATAAACGTGTGGAGAAAGTTAAGAAGGTAAAACTTCAAACCTTAAGACGTCAATATGAGCTTCTACAAATGGAGTCCTCTGAAGCTATTGCTACTTATATTAGTCGAGTTCTTCTTTGACAAATAAAAGCAAATATATGGAGAGGAGTACAAAGAGCAGACTAAAGTGGAGGAAATCTTGTGGACACTCACACCAAAATTTGAGCACATCGTGGCAACAATAGAAGAAGCCCATGATCTGTCTCAGATGACTGTTGAAGAGTTGTTAGGCTCATTAGAAGTGCATGAGCAAAGAATGAATGAGAAGGAGATAGAGAAGCCGATTGAGCAAGCCTTCCAAAGCCAAGTTTCCTTCAAAGGTGATCAAGGTGGTGAAACAAGTCAAAAGCATGGTGGTTCTCATGGAAGAGGATGGGCACATGGTGTTTACTTCAACAAAGGTCGTGGTGGCCATAATAACAATTTTCAAGTAGGTGGTAATAACCAAGAAAAATTAAATTTTGGCCATCAGCAGAATTCAAGAGGTCGTAGTCGCGGACGTGGTAGAGGAAGGCATGACAAATCTAATATTGAATGTTATTATTGTCATAAACATGGCCACTATTCAAATGAGTGCAGATACAAAAATAGTACCCAAAAGGCTCACTATGTGCAAGGAGATGGTGATGATGTTGATGGTGATCATACCCTTTTGATGGTCACTGCTGCTGGTGAAACCCCAAACTATCACACATGGTTTCTTAACACTGGATGCACCAACCATATGAGTGGCAAAAGGGAGTTATTTGTTGATTTTGATGAGTACTTTCATACCAAGGTGAAATTTGCTGATGATACCAGTACTGGAAAAGAAAGAATTCTCATCAATTTGAAGAATGGGGATCATAATTACATTTCAGATGTGTTCTATTTCCTGGCATGAAGAGTAATTTGCTTAGTGTGGGCCAATTGCTTGAAAAGGGGTTTATTATGAGCCTACGAGATTATCAATTCTCCATTTTGGATAAGAAAGGTACACTCATTCTTAAAGCTCCCTTAAGCAAAAATCGTATGTTTCAAGTTGATATTTTTAGTGGAGTTTATAATTGTCTCAATACAATTATAAAAGATGAATCTTGGCTTTGGCACTTGCGATTTGGACATATGAATTTTCAGAGTTTAAAATTGCTTGCTCAAGGAAAGATGGTAAAAGGCTTGCCCAGTATACATAAACCTGACCAGTTGTGTGAAGCCTGCACTCTTGGAAAGCATCACAGAATGCCTTTCACAGCAAGACAACAACAGCGAGCAACTCAACCACTTGAGCTAGTTCATTCTGATGTGTGTGGCCCAATGAATACAATATCAAATGGCAAAAATAAGTACTTCCTCACCTTCATTGATGATTTTACTTGGAAGATTTGGGTCTATTTTTTGCAAAAGAAATATGAAGTTTTGATTGCTTTAGAAATACAAGGCATATGCTGAAAAGCAAAGTGGTCATCTGGAGGTGAATATACTTCCAATGAATTTAACAAATATTGTGAAGAACAGGGAATAAAGCATGAAGTCACTTTTCCGTACACTCTACAACATAATAGAGTTGCTGAACGAAAAAATAGAACCATCATGGACATGACAAGGAGCTTGCTGAAGGTAAAAGGTATGCCAAATTCATTCGTTTCATGTTCTGTATATTTAATGAATAGATCTCCAACAACGAGTGTCCAAAATATAGCCCCTGTAGAAGCTTGGAGCAGTTTCAAGCCGAGTGTGAAACATCTTAAAGTATTTGGGTCTATTGCTTATGCTCATGTTCCAGCAGAGATAAGGACAAATTTAGATGATCGAGCAGAGAAGACTATTTTTATTGGCTACAAGCGTGGTGGGTACAAGTTGTTCAATCCAGAGTCAAAAAAGGTGATTTTCAGCCGAGATGTAACATTTACTGAAGATGGAGCTTGGAAATGGGATGTTGATACCCATGAAGGTCCTAAAAATCTTGTTCTGGAAGAAGTAGCTAAAGTTCACACTACACACGAAGGAGCTTCTTCAAGCTCTGCTCGAGAAACTTTTTCATCACAAACTTTGACAGAATCTGGAAGACCACAGCGTCAATGCCAACCACCAGTACGCTTGCAAGATTATGAGGTAACTCTTGATGATGAAGTTGATAATGATGGAGAATTGGTACACTTGGCTTTCTTTGCAGATAGTGAACCACTGATATTTGAGGAGGCAATAAAGGATCCCAAATGGGTGCATGCTATGAATGAGGAGATCAAGGCAATTGAAAGGAACCATACGTGGGAGCTCACTGATATTCCACAAGGTCACAAAGCAATTGATGTCAAGTGGGTTTTCAAGACAAAACTAAAGTCAAATGGTGAGGTAGAAAGGAATAAAGCGAGGTTAGTGGCAAAGGGATTCAAACAGAGGCCCAACTATGACTATCAAGAAGTTTTCTCTTCGGTTGCTCGAATGGAGACCATCAAACATATAATTGCCTTGGCTGCACAAAATCAGTGGAAAATTCATCAAATGGATGTAAAGTCAGCTTTTCTAAATGGTCCACTTGAAGAAGAGGTATATGTCAAGCAACCTCCTGGATTTATGAAATAGGGAAGTGAAGACAAGGTGTACAAGTTGAAGAAAGCATTATATGGCCATAAACAAGCCCCACGAGCATGGAATAAATGTGTTGATTCCTTCTTCCTTTAGGCTGGTTTCGAGAAGTGCCCCTCAGAACATGCCTTATATGTGAAGGTTAATGATTCTGGTGATATATTGCTGTTGTGTCTTTATGTTGATGATCTAATATTCACATGCAATAATCCCATAACAATTGAAGATTTTAAGAAGTCCATGATGGGTGAGTTTGAAATGACTGATCTTGGTTTCATGTCATATTTTTTAGGCATCGAAGTGGTTCAAAGAGAAGATGGGATTTTTAGTTGTCAAAAGAAGTATGCTACTGAACTTTTGAAGAAGTTCCTTATGCAAGATTGTAATTGTGTAAAAATGCCTATGGAAGTTGGTACAAGATTGTCAAAGAATGGAGAAGGAGCATCAGTTGATTCAACATATTTCAAACAAATTATTGAAAGTTTAAGATATCTCACATGCACAAGGCCGGACATTTCTTATGGTGTTGGCTTAATTAGCAGGTTTTTGGAAAATCCTCAGCATTCCCATATGCAAGTAGCTAAGAGAATCATGAGGTACATAAAAGGCACTCTATAATCCCCTGGATTTCGTTAACTACTCGTGAGAGTTATCATGAGATTGGGAAGATAGACTTTAAAGATTTGAATTTCAAATATCTCTAACTAACAGAGTCCCAAATCCCTTGATTTGAGGACTCTACATTGCCTTTAAAGGATTACCGAAACCTCCTTCCCATCATCCGCGAACGCCTCCTTCCCATCATCATCGTGCACGCATATGCTCCTGGTAAGTCCTCTATCTATGCCTGGGAGGGAGAGAAAGAAAGTTAGAGAGAGAAAGTTAAAGAGAGACAGAGAGGAACCGGGTTAGGGAAACCCCGGTCCCTTCCCTGTGTCGATGCGGGTTCAGGCCCGGTGGCGTGCCCGCCGCCTCGCCGGGCCTGAGCCCTGGCTGACAGCCCAACTGGCACCGGGGGTGGCATCCGGTGGGGTGCCGGAGGAGAGAGAGAGAAGAGAGCAGAGACGGAGAAAGAAACCACCTGGGATGGTTAGCCGGCGGTCCGATCCTTAGTTCGGGCCCAGCGGCGTGCTCGCCGCTTCGCCGGGCCTGAGCCTTGGTCGGCGACCTCCACCGGCGCCGGGCATGCATCCGGCAGGCCATGGTGGCCGGCCGTTCCGCCGGCATGCCTCCTAGCCGCGGTGAATCGTGAGGGAGGAAAGGAAAGAAAGAGAGGAATTAGAGAGAGAGAGGAGGCCGGCCACAGCAGCGGCCGGCTCTGGCCCGGCCATCGGTGGCTGGACCGCCCCAGATTTGGCAGGCCATGTCACCGGCGTGAATCCAAGCCGCCATGGATAGAGAGAGGGAAAAAGGAAATTGGGAATGGAATTGGAGAGAGAGAGAGGGAAGGGGGCCGACCACGGTGATGGTCGGCTCTGGTCCGGCCATCGGCGGTCGAGCCGCCCCTAATTTGGCTGGCGGCGGCCCTGGCCGCCGGCACAGATGGCCCCTGTTTCGTATGAAATAGGGGAACAACGGTAGTATTAAAAAAAGAAAAAGAGAAGCTGGGCCGGCTGGGCTGTTTTGACTTGGGCCTATTGGGCCGGTTCAGGAGCCCTGTTTGAGCAGCGTTTTGGGCCCTGTATCGGGCCAAAAATGGCAAAGTAAATATATGGACCAAATTACGATTGATTATAGTTTCCGGGGATAATTTTGTTTCCCTATTTGGGTGTATACATTGAGAGATAATCAATCCCAAAGTTGGGCCCGTGAAGTGGTTTGGGTAGAGTTTAAGAATTATTTTATAATTCAGATTTTAGGAATTTAATAATGAAAAATGATACTGTAGGTTCCCAGGCATCTAATTAGCTGGGTTATCAATTAGAATTCATGTACTGTGGTAAGTAAGTCAAGTATTATAATTTTTTTTAAATTATTTAATTTGTAAACTGTGAACTTACAATTAAATGTAATTATGTTAATCTTGCAAAATTATGTTGTTACTATGATAATATGTAATTATGATAATGACAGTAAAACTTTATGTGTCTCCGCGGTTCTCATATGACAGATTATGATATGACAGATTATCACATGATAGATTATTACATGATAGATTATTATATGACCGATTATGATATGACAGAATACTGGTACCAGGACCCTTCCTCTTAGGGGATATTTAAGAGTGATATACAAGATGTGTGTTGTAGGACCATGGGACACATAAAGAAAAATGATGATAGTATAAACAATGTTTGGTTTACATCGTATATTCTAGTATTGTTTATTTAATTAAGCTTCCAAATTATTTTGATATGATGATATGAATATGCTGATAGCATGATAAACAAAATTTTGAAATTGTATTAGGCTTACTTATTGCATGTGAGCTCATAGAATTCTCACAATGTTTTTCAGAGCCTTAGGAATGAAGAAGGATAATTGGGATAGACGAAGCTTCTATTAAATAGACTTAGTTCCATTATATTGATTTAGTTCAGATTTGCTTGTGTGTAGGGCAGGTAGCCCAATATTGATAATTATGGTTTGTAATAAATTATGGGTTTGAATTTTTTGCTTTATATTGATTTATGTGATGAAGTTCGAGACGCCTTGCATGCCTGGCATGCGGTGGGTTGTCACCCTAGCTCAAATTTTGGGACTGGGGCATGACAGCTTTAGTGGTATCAGAGCCTGGTTACGACATTAGGGACACATACATGATGACACTTTAGGCAAAATACTAAGATGACGTTGAGACAATTATAAATTTTAGATATTATGAAAGCCTAAAATTTAAAGTTTACCATGATATTGATTACAACTAATTTATCAGGAGATAGGAATGGCACGTCGCACTAGAAGTCAACAAAATGATGAGGGTTCCCAAGTTGGTAATGCTGGACAACTGGGAGGTTTGGAAGCCATCGGAGGTGCTGCCCCTGCCAATTCAGTTGGGACTGATCAGCAGCGACTCCAGATCGAGATGCTTCAGGTTCTCTCGGGTATGGCGCAGTCGATGCATGACTTGCATCATCAAATTTTGCAGGCCTTGTCCACTCAGCCTGCTCACACTACCCCGTAGACATAGCCTGCCCCTCCTGTTCCATAGACTCAGCCCGACTCTACTGCTCCACAGACCCAGCCTACTCCATCTCAATCCTGGATAGGGGCTGGCCGTAGCTTTGAGACTTCAAGAAGTTTGCCCCTGCCCCTTTCTCTGGATCCACCAACCATGTTGAAGCTGAGCGATGGGTGCGAGACATGGAGAAGGCTTTTATGGCCCATGGTAGTCAGGATATGGAGCGGATCAGATTTGCCACCTACCTTCTCCAGGAAGAAGCCTATGATTGGTGGTTAGTTGAGGAGCAGCGTCGGAATGGATAGATTATTTCTTGGGGAGAGTTTAGAGAGATATTCTTCAACAAATATTTCCCCACGAGTGTACAGAGATAGATGGAATCAGAGTTTATCAAATTGGAGCAAAAGGATCTTTCTGTGGCCCAGTATGAAGCTGAATTCACCATGTTGGCCCATTTTGCTCCAAATATTGTGACCAATGAAATGGCCAAGGTCACCAGATTCACTGAGAGACTGCGACCCAGACTGAGGCAAGCAGTCAATGCATTTGAGCTCCTCACTTACAGTGCTGTAGTGAATAAGGCCTTGGTGATTGAGAGGGATATGAATGCTATTCAAAAGGATTGGGAGCTGCGGAAGAAGAGAAAAGGGCCTACTTCTGGCCAATCCTCTGCTCAGGCCAAGAAGAAGGATGCACATCAGGCCCCAACTGAACCACAGAATAAGGAGACTCATTGCATTTATTGTGGTAACTCCCACCCTGGAAAGCCTTGCCGCAGAGTGATTGGTGCCCATTTTGTCTGTGGGAAAACTGATCACAAGATTGCTACCTTTCCCTTTCGGAAGGATCAACAGCCTACTTCAAGTCAAGGAATGAGCCAGCAGTATCAACAGCAGCCACCAAGGACCCAGGGAAGGGTCTTCAACCTCACTCAGCAGGACGCTGAGGCTTCTAATTCTGTGGTGACAGGTATACCCTTTAATGTTATATCTAGTATTACATTCTTATCTAGTGCAATGCATTGACATTAATTAAAAGTTAGGTTCAATCCTTAATGTTAAAACAAATTACACTTATATCCAGGAATGATTAAAGTATGTACTGCTTATGCTCAAACTTTAATTGACCCGGGTGCCACGCATTCTTTCATATCTGACATCTATCTTGATAAGAATGCATCATTGACACCTATTCCTCTAGAGCAAGAGTTGCATATTGTACTTCCAAATGGAGATGTTATGAAAGTTGACACAGTATGCAAATCTTGCCCAATTATCTTGGAGAATAGGAGGTTGAATGCTGATCTCATTATCCTCCCACTGAAGTTTTTCGATGTTATCCTTGGAATGGATTGGTTGGCCTCCTATTATGCTTCAGTAGACTGCTTTAGAAGATTGTCAACTTCAAAACTCCAAGTCAGCCTGAATTCAGTTTTATTGGTGGTCAGAAATACCTAACCTCAATGTTCATATCAGCAATGCAGGCTGGAAAGTATCTGATGAGTGGTGGTCAAGGATTTCTTGCTGTAGTCAAGGACCTTCAGCAGGAAGAGACCAAGTTAGAGGATATTCCCATAGCTCGAGAATTCCCTGATGTCTTTCCTGAGGATTTGACTAATTTACCTCCTGATCGGAAGTCGAGTTCTCTATTGATCTAGTTCCTGGAACTGGACCTATATCAAAGTCCCCTTACCGTATGGCCCCGGCTGAGCTAAAAGAACTGCAGGAGCTCCTGGATCAGGGATTTATTAGACCCAGTGCCTCTTCTTGGGATGCTCCAGTTCTATTTGTTAAGAAGAAGGATGGCAGCCTTCGACTCTGCATTGATTACCGAGAAATCAATAAGGTAACAGTGCGGAATAAGTACCCTCTGTCGAGAATTGACGACTTGTTTGATCAACTCCAGGGAGCCCGGATATTCTTAAAGATTCATCTCAGGTCAGGGTACCATCAACTCAAAGTCAAGGAGGGAGATGTGCCTAAAACAGCATTCAGAACCAGATATGGCCACTATGAGTTCTTGGTAATGCCGTTTGGGTTAACTAATGCCCCAGCAACATTCATGGACTTGATGAACAGAATTTTTAAGCCATATCTGGATCAGTTTGTGGTGGTTTTCATTGATGATATTCTGATATATTCCAAGAGCCATAAGGAGCATGAGGACCACCTGAGGATCGTGTTGCAGCTTCTTCGAGAGAAGAAGCTTTATGCCAAGCTGCAGAAGTATGAATTTTGGTTGGATCAAGTATATTTCTTGGGTCATATAATTCTAAAGATGGTGTATCTGTGGGTATCTATGGACCCGAAAAAGATTGAAGCTATCATTAGCTGGAGCCAACCTTCCAATGTGGCGGAAGTCAGAAGCTTCTTGGGGTTAGCCGGGTATTATCGTAAATTTATGGAGAATTTCTCTCGCATTGCTCTACCCCTAACTCGCTTAACCCAAAAACGAGTGAAGTTTGACTGGATAGTGGAGTGTGAGAAAAGTTTCCAGGAGTTAAAGCAGCGCCTGGTGTCAGCTCCATTCTTGTTCTTCTGATAGGATCTGAAGGTTTTACTATATATACTGATGCCTCTCAGAAAGGATTAGGATGTGTTTTGATGCAGAATGAAAGAGTGATAGCTTATGCCTCCAGACAACTGAAACCTTATGAGCAGAATTATCCTACTCATAATCTGAAATTGGCTGCTGTGGTTTTTGCTCTGAAGATTTGGTGGCATTATCTATATGGAGTATCGTGTGATGTGTATACAGATCATAAGAGTCTAAAATACATCTTCACACAGAGGGAGCTAAACTTAAGGCAGAGGAGGTGGTTGAACTATTGAAGGATTATGACTTGAATCTACAGTATCATCCTGGAAAGGCCAATGTAGTAGCTGATGCTTTGAGCAGAAGATCCTCTTCTGAGTTAGCTGCTATGATTACTTCTCAGCCTCACGTATTGAGAGATCTGGAGAAGTGGGAGGTTGGTCTGAGAGTACAGCAGTCTGATGAGCTTGTTGCCGCACTTGTACTCCAGCCGACCCTAGTTGACAGAATCAAGTCCTCTTAGATGAAAGATCCAGATCTACAAAGGATTAAAGAAGTGGTGCAGTCAGGAGTTCAGAACGAATTTTATGTAATGGAGGATGGATCCCTGAAATTTGAAGGAAGATTTTGTGTGCCAAATATTGAGGAACTGAAGGTTGAAATTTTGAAGGAGGCTCACTACTCTCCTTATACTGTGCATCAGGTGGCACTAAGATGTACAGAGACTTAAAGGAAAATTTTTGGTGGAAAGGTATGAAGAGGGAGATTGCTCAGTATGTGGCCAAGTGCTTGGTGTGTCAGCGAGTGAAGGCCAAGCATCAAAGGCCTGCGGGACCTCTTCACTCTTTGATGATTCCACAGTGGAAATGGGAAACGATTACAATGGACTTTGTGACTGGTTTGCCTAAAACTCCTAAGAGTAACAATGCAGTTTGGGTCATTGTGGACAGACTAACAAAATCAGCTCATTTCCTACCTTTCAGAGTTGGGGTCTCTAGTGAAAGATTGGCTAATTTGTATATTGAGCAGATCGTGAGACTCCATGGTGTCCGGTATCTATTGTGTCAGATAGAGATACCAGGTTTGTGTCCCAGTTTTGGAAAAGTCTTCATAAGGCCATGGGAACCAAACTAAACTTTAGTACAACCTATCATCCCCAGTCAGACTGACAATCAGAGAGGACCATATAGATTGTGAAGGACATGTTGCGAGCTTGTGTGATGGACTTGGGTGGAGCTTGGGATAACCACTTACCTTTGGTGGAGTTTGCATATAATAATATTACCAAGCCAGCATTCAAATGGCTCCATTTGAAGCTCTGTATGGTAGGAGGTGCAGATCTCCTATATGTTGGGATGACGTGGAGGAAAGGAAATTGCTAGGCCCTAAGCTGATTCAGCAAACAATAGATAAGGTGCATTTGATCAGGGAGCGTCTTCGTACAGCTCAGAGCAGGCAAAAGAGCTATGCTGATGTCAGAAGAAGGGAATTGGAATTCCAGGTTGGGGACCATGTTTTCTTAAGGGTATCACCAACCAAAGATGTGATGAGATTTGGGATTAAAGGAAAGCTGAGTCCATGTTATATTGGACCTTTTGAGATCTTGAGCAGAGTCGGGGAGGTTGCTTACAGCCTGGCACTGCCTCCGATTATATCTGGGGTACACAATATTTTTCATGTCTCTATGTTGAGGAAGTATATCTCTGACCCCAGCCATGTCATAGCGTATGAGCCTATACAGTTGAGGAAATATTTATCATATGAGGAGCATCCTGTGCGTATTGTGGACTGCAAAGATCATGTTCTGAGACGGCGTATCATTCCATATGTCAAGGTGCAATGGAGTAATCATTATGAGAGGGAGGCTACTTGGGAACTTGAGTAGGAAATGAAAAAGAAGTATCAACAACTATTTGAGTCTTAATATAGTTAATGATATAGACTGTTGACTTTTGAATAAAGACTTAGTTGATTGTTAGTGCTTGGGACAAAATTGGAATTTTAATTTTCTCTAATGTAAATTATCAATTTCGAGGCCAAAATTTTTATAAGGAGGGGAGAATGTAATCCCCTGGATTTCGTTAACTACTCGTGAGAGTTATCATGAGATTGGAAGATGGACTCTAAAGATTTGAATTTCAAATATCTCTAACTAACAGAGTCCCAAATCCCTTGATTTGAGGACTCTGCATCGCCTTTAAAGGATCACCGAAACCTCCTTCCCATCATCCACGAACGCCTCCTTCCCATCATCATCGTGCACGCATCTGCTCCTAGTAAGTCCTCTATCTATGCCTGGGAGGGAGAGAGAGAAAGTTAGAGAGAGAAAGTTAAAGAGAGACAGAGAGGAACGGGTTAGGGAAACCCTGGTCCCTTCCCTGTGTCGATGCGGGTTCAGGCGAGGCGGCATGCCCGCCGCCTCGCGTGGGCCTGAGCCCTGGCAGACATCCTTTAGAAGTAAATTCTCCACCTTTAGGGATATGAATTCTATTCTCTTTATAAGTCAATTCTTTAGAAGTAAATTCTCCACCTTTATTGGATCTCAAGAATTTAATAGTATAACCACTTTCTTTCTCAACATATATCTTGAATCTTTTGAAAGTACAAAAAGCTTCAAATTTATTTTTCAAGAAACAAATCCATATCATTCTACTAAAATCATCAGTAAGAGTGAGAAAATATTTGTGCTCACCAAAATAGGTAGGAACAATTAGCCCACAAACATCTGTGTGCATGAGTTCTAGTGGCTTTCGTGCTGATATGTTGCTTCATTTGGAAAGTTCCTTATATGATGCTTGCCGAGAAGACAACCTTCACAAAGCTGCTTTGGATCTTCTATAAATAACAATCTCTTTACCAAATAATGCTTACATAAAAGCTTTAAAGCACCAAAGTTAAGATGACCATATCTCAAATGCCAAAGCCATGAAGAATCTTTAAAACATTCCTTCAAAGACGTAGCAACTTCACTTTGCATGTTTAGAAGAGACATTCTATTTTTTATTATTTTAACATTTGCAATCAATTTATTTTTTGAATCTATTATAGAAAGAATACAATTTTGCATCTGAATATTTTAACCTTTTTCCAAAAGTTGTTCCAAGCTCAAAATATTATTCTTCATATTTGGCACATATTAAACATTGGAAATAGATGTATGAGTGTCATTTTTTAAACAAATCAAAATAGTGCTTTGCTCCTTACTGAAATTTTAAAAGAATATTCAAAAGTAACTTGACCATCGACTAATTCATCAAGCTCTGCAAATAAGCTCCTTTTGCCACACATGTGATTGCTTGCTCTAGTATCAAGATACTATATTTCTTCTTTGTTGCTTTGTTCTCCTTTATATGCTAATAATAGAAATGACTCTTCTTTTTTATTTTCCTTTTCAACATAATTAACCTTCACATTAACTTGATTAGTAGCATTCTAGCAATTTGAAGAGTAATGCCTAAACTTCTTGAAATTATAACATTGAATATTAGATCTATCATACCACTTTCTTTCATACAACTTTCATCTACCACATCCTCTTCGTCTTAAAGGAATTGAGCCTTATTCTTTCTCTTCATTGCTGTTAGTGTATGCCCTAGATCCAATCGGATTGGATGCTATATATATTCTATGAATACAAATCAAATAAAATGGTTTCTTTATCTATCCAGATATCTTTTATAATATATTTGATATATTTGTCTATGAGATAAAGTCCAAAAGAATGTGAACCGTGCATATGAAATTTGTAATAGAGATTACAAATTGTGAGATTCAAATTGCATGTTATGGTTTGATTCTTTAAACTTTCCTAGTCGATGTGTAGATGGGACTGGACACCATCGAACACCGTGAGACTAGCACACATTGCATATCCTCACCCTTGGGGTGAGCAGCTGATTTCACAAGCTGAAGTATGAAGATACTTGGATAGGTGTGTGGATGCTCATTATTGTAATGATGCATTAGATGACCCGTACAGAGATCCCATATGGATACTCTATATAGTGCTAATGGTTGATCTCTAATGACGGTGGTGTGAGTGATCCTTTAACTTGAGATCTTCATTGCATCTTATGTATGAAATGTCATGCTTTGACGGCATCCAAACGTCGCTCTAGCCATGGCTGACAAATATGGTGTCGATTGGGTATGACATGAAGTACATGAAGATAGTGTTTGATCAAGATAAGATTCGTCTCCCTTGATAGAAAGGGTTATATCCCACGGCCACTTGATGGATTAAATTGATTGTTAAATCCTTGCAAGGTTGAGTTGGAATTCAAAATGGTTTCAAAGTTCTAATTCATATGAGTCAATTTTTTTGAGATCAAGTAAACAAAGATCAATTACAGGATTGACACATTTTATACCACTGATTGATCTGGGATATGTGACGAAAGGATTTGATCATACGGTAACCGTTCATGGACAGGTGTTGATGGTCACATCAACAAAACCTTTAGCAGTTGGATGGTCATGATGCTTTGCTAGAGGCCTCTCATGATTTATAATCATGTTGTTGAATTAGACAAAGAGTTATCCATTCATTCCTAGGGTCTATGATTAGGACATGACTATTGCCAACATGTTAAATGGCCTAATGGGTCACACGCATTAAGGAGAATATTAGATGAATTAAAATAAGAATTAAATTTAATTTAATTTAGATAAGATGATT
Source organism: Calamus simplicifolius (assembly GCA_900491605.1). Lineage (NCBI taxonomy): Eukaryota > Viridiplantae > Streptophyta > Magnoliopsida > Arecales > Arecaceae > Calamus > Calamus simplicifolius. Next base: position 58,315 of record UESW01002738.1, on the reverse strand, counting down.
AATTAAATAATTGGGTGAGATCTAATTTAAAAAAGATATAATAATAATGGATATGATCCACTATAGTAGAAGGAATGTTAAGGAGAAATTATTTGTGCATATGATGAACAAATAATTGGATAACAAAATATAACTTGATCCATGTGATGAATGACTCTGATTATTTGGGTATGGATGGCCAATCTCAGCCATGTGAAGATGAAATCATGCCCATGGGATGAGGCATGATGAATCTCTACGGTTCGATGATGAACACGTATAAATTTGGGCATGTAGTTATGAGATAACCAACTCCTAATTTCAAAGGCTGAGATTGTGACACATGGATTAACGTTACCATGAGAATGAGAGTTTCTTCCGTTTCCTTGGATTAATGTTACCATGATGTTACCATGAAAATGGAAGTTTCCTCTGTTTCTTTGGATTAGCGTTACCATGATGTTACCATGAAAAGATGTCTCTTTTCTTCCTTGGAAGGTTTATGGTTCCTTCCTACTAGGAAGGTAGAGCATGAAAAGAAAAAGATTAGATCTTTCTTCAAAGATATCTTCTGTATTTCTGCAAGGGGATTCAAGAGGCGCTAGCACCCCTCTCTCCCGAAGTATCATCTTTATACCTTGGAGGTCTTCATCCCCTCTTCTCCGCGTGGATCACCGTTAGAGGCCGGACACAGGACGACTAGTGGCAAAGGATTAACCGCTTCATCCTCATCTACATCGATAAAGGACTCAGGTATGAATAAAATTAGATTTTATTTGAGATATAATGAATTTGTTTCTAAGGATCCTGAGCATCTGAGAATTTATATTATATCTTTCACAATGTTTATATGAATTTGATTTATATCTTGTATACATAATTCCCAATAGTGGTATTAGAGCCCCCTTAGGCTACAGATTCATTAATCTGATATGATACTTGAGTCAATATGATTGATAATAATTTTTTATTATGCTTAAAATCATGAAGAGTTTTCATGTTGATAATAAATCTAAAATATAATAAAATTTATTATTTGATGATAAACAATATCATTTAGATTTATGCATGTTCATTATCATGTTAAAATAGAGTATTTGATATGTGATATCAGAGATAAAGATTTATTATATGATAATAAATAATAATTCATTTAGATTTAATCATATATGTGTCATGTTAAAATAGCAATTATTATTTATGCATGATAGATACTATATGCTTAAATCCTAGAAATCATGTTTGGATTTAATTTTAACATGATTATTGATATGATTAAGATATGATATTCTTATGATAATGAACATTGAAAACTTAGTTTGGATATTTGGATCAAGATAAGATTGTGATTAAATATAATCATATGGAATTTAAAATTTTATATATTGAATCTAAAATCTTATCATGACAATAATATGATTAGGGTTTGTTAGAGACATTAGGATTTACATGGGATGTGAAATCGATATGTCATAACATGTAATTAAATGATAAGAAAATTTAACATTTGAATTAAGAATTCTTATCATAATACCCTAGCTAGATCACTATCTAAAGTTATCATAAATGTAATAGATGATAATGATTTAGGAAACTTAGACTTAACCATGTCATTGTTTGATCCTATGATCCCATAATTGATCTAATCAATTGGGCTTAACTACATTGGTGTCTAGAAAGGTTTGATCATGGTTTTTAATTGCTTCGTTCGCTGCCTGGAAAAACCCATTCAATAGGATCGAAGGGTATGCTAAATAGGACCCCATTGATCAGCTGATCTGGCCATTGTTAGGAAAGCTTTTAATTGATTAAATCAATTAAGGTTGGTCAGGATGGTAGCAATTGATTTGGTCACATGATTAGGGTTCCTAAATTAGATAGTGATTAGGATCCTAATTTGATTAGGAGTCCCAATCATAGATTGGATCTTATGAAATTAAGGTTAATTGAGATTAATTTAAAATCTACATATAGGATATGTAACCTAGCATAGTACAAATGTTGTAGATGTAGATGGGACCTATATGCGCTAAATCCCTCCACGAATATTAAGTCATAAGCCTTCTATTGTTCACATAATACAAAATCATTAGGTCATGAGATTTATCGTGCCAAAGCCGAGGTCGAGTGAACCTATGAGGAGTTGATTGTGGAACATGGGTTGACTTAACTAGATTAGCTAGCATAATTGGCCAAAGTCAGGGTCAGTCTAATCTAGAGGCAAACTTTAGGGTGATCACATATGGATGTAATTGACAAAGCAATGTCCCCTAAATGATCTAGGAGTCACATTAGATGTGATTGATAATAATCTACCAAATTTGGCTTACCAAGATTTGTTGTGCCAAAGCCAAGGTCAAGGTAATTCAAATGAGGATCCTAGCCCACTAAGGAAATTGAATGCCAATTTCTCGAGATTAATAGAGAGGGCTATTAACCTTGATAAAATAGTGGAAGAAACCAACTTAATTAAAAACCTAGAATTACCATATTAAGTTGGTGATTAGTATTCATAGTAATTGACTCGTTCTAATTTTATGTAGGTTATCAGAGAAACCATGAGTGTAAACATCAACTTAAGGAATATTTAGAATCCAACAAATTAACTAGACTCAACTTTCCTGATTGGCTAAGGAATGTAAGGATCGTTCTTCGATCTGAGAAAATTCTTTTTGTCCTAGATAAGGTTGCACCGAAGATCCCACCAGTGGATGCTCCGACTGAGGTTCATGTGGCATACAACCGGTATAAAGATGCTGAAGACATGGCCACATGTTTGATGTTGGCCTCAATGTCACCTGATCTTCAGAAACAACATGAGCATATGAATGCTCAGGAGATTTTGATGCACTTGCAAGAGTTGTTTGGTGCATAGTCTCGATATGAGAGGTTTCAAACTTCTAAAGAGCTGTTTCAGTGCAAAATGACTAAGGATTTACCGATGGTGTCCACGTACTGAAAATGATCAATTTGATTGAAAAGTTGGCACGATTGGGTTTTATGATGGATCATGAACTAAGTGTTGACTTGGTTCTATAGTCATTACCTCCCAGCTATTCGCAATTTGTTCTTAATTTCAATATGAACAAGTTAGAGACATCTCTACCTGAGCTCGCGAATATGCTGACGAATGTCGAGCCCAACATTAAGAAAGAAAAGGGCAGGTTATGGTCGTGGAGTCTTCTGGCACTCGTAAGAAGCAGCCAAAGAAGAATAAGGTCCAAAAAGCTAAGGCGACTCTAAACCAAATAAGGGCATTAAGAAAAACAAAGTAGCCAAGGGGAAGTATCACTTCTGTGGCAAGGAAGGGCATTGGAAGCGAAACTGCAAGGCTTATCTGGCTAGCCTGAAAGAAAAGAAACATACAGATGCTTCTACTTTAGGTATATTTATGATTGAGATATTTTCTTCTGTTACTTCTTATTCCACTTATGTATTAGATACCGGTTGTGGATCTTATATTTGTATTAATATGCAGATGATAAGAAGCAGTAGAAAGCTAGAAAAGATGAAGTGATCCTGCGCATGGAAAATAGAGCAAAGGTTACTGCTTTAGCTATAGGATCTTGTTCTTTGTCTTTGCCCACTGGGCTTGTAATGGAGCTTAATAATTGTTACTATGTTCCAAGCATAACAAAGAATATTATTTCATTTCATATCTTGTAATGATGGATATACATTTAAAATTGGAAATAAAGGAATTTTAATTTTTAAAAATGAAATGTTCTTTGGTTCTGCTGAAATGTTCAACAAGATTTATGTTTTGAATTTACAATGCCCTATTCTCAATGTAGAAACTAAGAAATTAAAATCAAATAATTCTAAGAACTCATTCCTATGGCACTGTTGTTTAGGCCATGTAAATAAACACGTTTAACCAAGTTACATAAGGATGGCTACTTGGGCTCATTCGATTGGGAATCGTTTGAGGAATGTGAGTCATGCTTACATGACAAAATGACTAAGTCATCCTTTACTAAAAAGGGTGAGCGAGCAACTGAATGTTTAGGACTAGTACATTCGGATGTATATGGTCCTATCAATATTCAGGCAATAGGAGGTTTTTCTTACTTCATCATATTTATAGATGACCATAACAGGTATGGTTATATATCTGATAAAGCATAAATCTAAAGCCTTTGAAAAGTTCAAAGAATTTAGATCCGAGGTAGAAAAATAAAGTGGTAAAAGTATTAAGATACTTCGATCAGATTGAGGTGGGAAATACTTAAGCCATGAGTTCTTAGAATATTTGAAGGAGAATGTGATTCTCTCTCAGTGGACTCCTCCTGGTAGGCCACAACATAATGGTGTATCAGAAAGGAGAAATCATACATTATTAGATATGGTGCGCTCAATGATGAGCCTGAAAATCTTCCAAAAATATTTTGGAGTTATGCCCTACACACAGCCGAATACACTCTAAACCGAGTTTCATCTAAGTCGGTCAGTTCCACTCCCTATGAGATATGGTGTGGAAAGAAACCAACCCTTAGTCATCTAAGGATTTTGGGTTGCTATGCTTATGTAAAGCGTAATGAGTCAGACAAGCTGGGAGCTAGATCCGACAAGTATAATTTTATGGGATATCCTAAAGTAACAAAAGGATACTACTTCTACCACCCACTCGAGCAAAAGGTTTTTGTTTCAAGGCATGCCATATTCCTAGAGAATGAGATTTTTCTAAGAAACGACAGTGGGAGAAATATTAAGATTAGTGAAACTCAAGAACCACAAATTGACACAGACTGATTAGATGGCATGGAGCAAATGTCAAATGCAGTGGGAGTTGAGCAGGAAACTCAACTCACATTCAGGCAACATTTACGTGAGCCTCTATCAGAAATGATGGAGCAACATGTAGCTCAAGTACACATCAGCTACATAGGTCTAGTAGAACACATAATATTTCTGAAAGATATGGATTTCTTATAGAAGATGATGAGCCTACTAACTACGAGGAAGCAATTTGTGACATTAACTCCAAGAGATGACTTGAAGCCATGAAGTCTGAAATGGACTCCATGTACAACAACCAAGTATGGCTTTGGTTGATCCACCTGAAGGGATAAAACCCATTGGGTGCAAATGGGTCTTCAAGAAGAAGACAGACATAGATGGTAATGTGATTACCTATAAGACGAGGTTAGTTGCAAAAGGTTACAAGCAAAGGCAAGGTGTTGACTTTGATGAAACCTTTTCTTCTGTAGACATGCTTAAGTCCATAAGGATTTTGCTTGGATTGCAGCCTATTACGATTATGAGATATGGCAAATGGATGTCAAGACCACCTTTCTAAATGGTGATTTAGTGGAGATGTGTATATGACACAACCTGAGGGTTTTGAGTCCATTGATTCTCAAAAGGTATGCAAGCTGCAAAGGTCCATTTATGGACTTAAGCAAGCCCTCTAGAAGTTGGAACATCCATTTTGATGAAACAATCAAAAAGTTTGATTTTATCAAAATGAGGATGATCCATGTATGTACAAGAAGGTTAGTGGGAGTGCTATTATTTTCCTGATATTATATGTAGATGATATATTATTGATAGAAAACAATATATCCTTGCAGCAAGAAGTGAAGGAATGGTTGTCCAGCAAATTCTCCATGAAAGATTTGGGAGAAGCAGCCTATACTGTGTATTAAGATTATAGAGATAGATTTAGGAGGTTACTTGGATTGTCTCAATCAACGTACATAGATAAAGTGTTAAAACAGTTTAGCATGGAGGAATCTAAGAAGGGATTCCTGCCGGTATCGCATGGGATACATCTCTTCAAGGACATGAGTCCTAAAACCCAAATGGAGAGAGAGCACATGAATAGGATTCTATATGCATTAGCAATCGGATCCATCATGTATGCGATGCTATGTACGAGACATGATGTTTCTTATGCATTGAGTATCACTAGTAGATACCAGGCAAACCCTGGTGAGAAACATTGGATGGCCGTCAAGAGTATCCTTAAGTACTTATGAAGGACTAAGGATATGTTCTTGGTTTATGGAGGACCCGAACTCATAGTTCAGGGTTATACGGATTCTAGTTTTTAGTCTGATAAAGATGATTATAAATCTCAATCATGCTATATCTTTACACTCAATGGCGGTGCAGTCAGCTAGAAAAGTTCCAAGCAAGAGATGACTGTCGACTCTACGACCGAAGCCAAGTACATCACAGCATCAGATGCAGCCAAAGAAGCAGTTTGGATCAAAAAGTTCATCACTGAACTTGGTGTGGTTCCAAGCATTGCTGATCCAGTACACTTGTATTGTGACAACAATGGAGCTATTGTGCAAGCTAAGGAGCCAAGGTCTCATCAGAGGTCTAAACATGTACTCAGAAGATACCATGTAATTAGAGAGATTATTGGTAGAAATGATGTAAAAATAGAATGAGTCCCCAGAAGATAATATTGCCGATCTATTCACTAAAGTCCTGCCGCAGCAGAAGCATGATGGTCATGCTGAGTCACTTGGTATTGAATACATGGGTGATTGGCTCTAGTGCAAGTGAGAGATTATTAGAGTATGCCCTAGATCCAATCGAATTGGATGCTATATACATTCTATGAATACAAATCAAATAAAATGGTTTCTTTATCTATCAAGATATCTTTTATATATTTGATATATTTGTCTGTGAGATAAAGTCTAAAAGAATGTGAACCGTGCATATGGAATTTGTAATAGAGATTACAAATTATGAGATTCAAATTGCACGTTATGGTTCGATTCTTTAAACTTTCCTAGTCGATGTATAGATAGGACTGGACACCATCGAACATCGTGAGACTAGCACACATTGCATATCCTCACCCTTGGGGTGAGCAGCTGATTTTACAAGCTGAAGTATGAAGATACTTGGATAGGTGTGTGGATGCTCGTTATTGTAATGATGCATTGGATGACCCATACAGAGATCTCATATGGATACTCTATATAGTGTCAATGGTTGATCTCTAATGACGGTGGTGTGAGTGATCCTTTGACTTGAGATCTTCATTGCATCTCATGTGCGGAATGTCATGCTTTGACGGCATCCAAACGTCGCTCTAGGCACGGGTGGCAAATATGGTGTCGGTTGGGTATGACATGAAACACATGAAGATGGTGTTTGATCAAGATAGGATCCGTCTCCCTTGATAGAAAGGGTTATATCCCACGGCCACTTGATGGATTAAATTGATTGTTAAATCCTTGCAAGGTTGAGTTGGAATTCGAAATGGTTTCGAAGTTCTAATTCATATGAGTCAATTTTTTTTTGTGAAATCAAGTAAATAAAGATCAATTACAGGGTTGACACATTCATACCACTGATTGATCTAGGATATGTGACGAAAGGATTTGATCATACGGTAACCGTTCATGGACAGGTGTTGATGGTCATGTCAATAAAACCTTTAGCAGTTGGGTGGTCATGATGCTTTGCTAGAGGTCTCTCATGATCTATAATCATGTTGTTGAATTAGACAAAGAGTTATCCAATCATTCCTAGGGTCTATGATTAGGACATGATTATTGCCAACATGTTAAAGGGCCTAATGGATCACACGCATTAAGGAGAATATTGGATGAATTAAAATAAGAATTAAATTAGGTTTAATTCAGATAAGATGATCAATTAAATAATTGGGTGAGACCCAATTTAAAAGAGATATAATAATAATGGATATGATCCATTATAGTAGAAGGAATGTTAAGGAGAAATTATTTGTGTATATGATGAAAAAATAATTGGATACCAAAATATAACTTGATCCATGTGATGGATAGCTCTGATTATTCGGGTATGGATGGCCAATCTCAGCCATGTGAAGATGGAATCATGCCCATAGGATGAGGCATGATGAATCTCTATGGTTCGATGGTGAACACGTACAAATTCGGGCATGTAGTTATGAGATAACCAACTCCTAATTTCAAAGGCTGAGATTGTGACACATGGATTAACGTTACCATGAGAATAAGAGTTTCTTTTGTTTCCTTGGATTAATGTTACCATGATGTTACCATAAAAATGGAAGTTTCTTCTATTTCTTTGGATTAACGTTACCATGATGTTACCATGAAAAGAGGGCTCTTTTCTTCCTTGGAACATTTCCTTTTCATCCTCCTTCCTATTAGGAAGGTAGAGCATGAGAAGAAAAAGATTAGATGTATTTCTGCAAGGGGATTCAAGAGGCGCTAGCACCCCTCTCTCCCGAAGTATCATCTTCATACCTTGGAGGTCTTCATCCCCTCTTCTCCGCATGGATCACCGTTAGAGGCCGAACATGTGGACGACTAGTGGCAAAGGATTAACCGCCTTCATCCTCATCTACATCGATAAAGGACTCAGGTATGAATAAAATTAGATTTTATTTGAGATATAATGAATTTGTTCCTAAGGATCCTGGGCATCTGGGAATTTAATATTATATCTTCTCCAATATTTATATGAATTTGATTCATATCTTGTATACATAATTCCCATTAATTGCTTGTTAAGTCACAATCAATTCTTCCTTTTCCTCATCCTCAGCCACGGCTTTGACCTCATCCTCGGGTTCTTTCTTGAGTTCTCACATAATCTTCTTTTGTAGTAAGCTTTGTTTGTCGAACTTGCTCCAATGACTTTTCTTCCTATCTTTTTTTAAGTTCTCTCATGAACTTGCAGAGAGCCCGTAATCTCTTTAATTGTCACTTCCTCCAAATCTTTGGATTCTTCTATGGATGCAACAACAAAATCAAATTTTGAGATCGCAACACCTTTTTCACCCCTCGAACATTGGTTAGAGTTTCATCATTTCTCCTTAATTGATTAGCAATCACCGTAGCTCTTGTAAAATAATCAGCAATAGATTTTGAATCTTTTATTTGTAAAGACTCAAAATCACTTATAAGGCTTTAAAGATGAATTTTCTTTACCTTATCAATACCCTTAACAATCCATAGTAAAGATAGAGGTAGACCTAAACTAACATGGATAGAAATAATTAAAAAAGATATAATTATTTATAATTCGAATGCCGACTTGGTCCTGAATAAAGCAAAGTGGAGGAAGCAGATTCATGTAGCCGACCCCATGTAGTTAAAAAAAGGCCAGATGAGTTGAGTTGTGTTATCAATACCGTTGTACACCTTTTGAAGAAATTCTCAAGCTTATCTTGATGTTGTAGCAGCTCCAACAATCTTAAAGGTGGTTTCATCTAATCCTTGATAAATCAAGAAAAGAGCCTTCTAATTCTTCTTCCTTGACTCCCTTAGTGATTGCCTTTAATTCTTTGTCAAAGTTGCCTCATTTTTAGGCTCCACTTAGCCTTTTTCAATCATCTCCCATACATCTTGCGAGCCAAGAAGTGCCTTTACTTTGATGCATCAATTTTTGTAATTGTCTTTTGTGGGTTGAGGAACCAAAAATTTCATCGTATTGACTCTCCAACTAGGATACTAGTTGGATGCCGCATCATCATAGAAATCAAGTTTATTATCCAATTGTTCTTGTGATTAGCCCAAGTCGCTAGTGGAGGCCTGGATGATCATCGGGTTTCCACTACAAGAGAAAAAAATATTGCGATGCCCAAATATGTTGCTAAACATGCTATTGCGACGCAATGACGGCGTCGCTCAGATGATTATCGCTGTCTCAATTTGTCATAATTGTGTCGCTTCACAGTGACTCTCTGCGATGCAGCAATGCATCGCAATATTGCAACGCATCATAAATGCGTCGCTAATTTTAAAACTATTTTTTAATATTTAATATTATTATTAAATATTATGACGCATTCAAGTGCGTCGCAATATGACGATGCACTTGAATGCGTCGTAATATTTAATAATAATATTTTTGATATAGTATCGATGCAATTTGAGTCGCTAATACGTCGCTAATTAAATTTTATTTAAAATATTACGACACCAGGTCATTGCATCATAATATTTAATAATAATATTTTAGATATATTAGCGATGCAATTGAGTTGCTAATGCATCGCTAATTAATTTTTTTTTAAAATATTGCGACTCCAGGTCATGCGTCGCAATATTTAATAATAATATTTTAAAAATATTAGCGATGCAATTTCAGTCGCTCGCTAATTATTTTTAAAAAAAATAAAATATTAAAAATTAAAATGGTTAATACAATTTTATTACATTTAAATATTGATCGAAACATTCTTCACTCATATTGATCCAAACAATAATCATTCAATTTCCAAAAATAATTAATATATTAAAATTTTGAAGTTTTCATGTACAAAATATAAAAAGTAAAAAAATACATCAAGAATCCGCGCGATCACGTGGAGGCTGAGAACCCTGCGACAGGCGGCTAACCATATCCTGCAACTGACGCATCTGATCTCGCATGTCTGCAAGCTCCTGCTGATGGCCTCGCATACGCTGCTCGAACTCGTGCTTGAACTCCTGCCGAACCTCCTAACGAACGTCCTGTCGAACCTCCTCCGTAATAGATCTCCGAATGTCATCTAAACGCTCGGCAGGAATATCACCAGAATATCGCGAGCTGGAGGCCTGATGGGGAAAATATGTAGAAGCTCTAGTGCCCAACCATAGACCCTGCGGTCTCGCGGCTGGGCACCAACAGCCTCCAAAAACACACGTCGACTCTCCTCTGCTGAGAGTTCGACGGGCGTCTCCCCATCAGTGGAGTCGACCTGCGATGCCTGGGAGCGAAGCTCCTCGACTCGTGTCTTTGAATTATAAAATCAACAATAAATGAATCAATAAATTTCTCTAAATAAAATTTTAGAAATTAAACAGATACTACATAAAGCTAATTTCTTACCGCAACCTCCCGTGATCGCGTATCGACCCAGGAACCGTCCCTCCTGGTGTGTGTCGCCCTGAATAGACGAAACTCACCAGGATCTCCGCCCTCCTGCTCAGACTATAACAATAAAAAATTGATATTAATGTAAATATTTGTAAATAACTAAATTAGTAATTAAATTATTTATGTTTTCTTACCATACGCGTCTGTGCTCCTGAATCGAAATGGAGCCCGAAGTGTGGCGGAGAGACCCGTGCCAGGACCGCCCCTCTCGGATCGGCGGTTCGTGCTGGCTGATGCGGACCTCCTGCGCCAGCCATCGGACTGCCAGGCCTGCTGCCACTCGTGCCAAATACCCTCTGGCACATGCGCAGGACACTGACCCGATGACCTCCAACGATGAAGCATGTCGGAGTATCGGCGTCCCGTAAGAGCCTCCCATGCTGCCCTAATGGCATCATGGCTGGCAGGGTCCCACGTAAACTTTTTCTGCATTAAAATAAACAGTTAGTTTCAGAATTTATTAAGATTAAGAAATTTTATATCAGTGATAAATTGTATTTAATAAGTTTACCTGAAACTCAGAAAAATAAAACTCCCTCGTGGCTGCAGATACGTGGCGCCAATCGTAGCCACTGGGATCTGCACGCCTCTGAAATACGGAGCTGATGTGGCTGGATACATGATGCTGCTCAATAAATCTGTTTAAAAAATGCATGTTTATAAGTAATTGACTTAAAAATATAAACATATATTTTTAATTAGTATATACTTACAGCCCATGAGCATCCAGTCGAAGTACGGTGCGCCGATGGTGGAAGAACTCTCGGAGGTATGTGCCGATCGGCTGGATGGTAATACCAATGCAGGATCACCCGAAGGCTATGCGATGTATGGAGATCCGAACTCTCCATCTCCAAAGCTCATGTGATCTGATGCAGCAGGGCTACGTCCTGCTCACTCCGTATGTCGTCGGTAGATCTACCTCTGCCCATCATACTGAAAATACTAAAGATTCATGCAATTAAATTACGATTAATGATTGACTATGTAAAAATTTAACACTTATAAAATAAAGTTGAATTTAAAAAAACCTCTATGTTTAATCGGTGTCATTTGTTTCATGAAATGTTGGTTCAACATCCGATGCCGTATCGGACTGCGATTCAGTTTCATTATCATCGGAAGGAAACCGAACATTTGCATCCGCAATTTCTTGGACATCACCATTTGGATCTCTAAGTGATGTTTCAGGAGCCCTTGTGTCGTCCTCAATTGCATGCATTTCCATCTCATCCTCTTGAAATGCAGGGCACTCGGCTGATTGACTTGATGAACTCTCCTCTAATACGATTGTTGAACGTGGGACGATTTTAGAAACAGCCCACCAATCTCGCTTGTCGTTGCGCAAACTTGGATATCCGCAGTAAAACACTTGCTGAGCTTGGGATGCAAGGATGAATGGGTCATATTTCTGCAATCTTCGTCGATGGTTCACTTCAACCAAATTGTAGTCGTTATGAACCCTTTTGCCCACAGGAACTGTCGGATCGAACCAATCGCAACGAAACAATACGGTTCGTTTCATAGGCCAACCGGGATATTCAACTTCAACCACCTCTACTAACTTTCCGTAATAATCCTGCATATTTGCTCCAACACTTTCTCCTTTAACACACACGCCCCAGTTCTGCGTGCCTCTTGAAGCTGCTAATCGTTCAATCTGAAATTTGTACCCATTAACAAAATAGCCAGTAGAGGTTGTTACGGTCTTCAATGGCCATTGCGATAGACATTTAATGAAAATATTATCGGTTGTGGACCATGGACCGTTTACCTATAAATTAATAAGCTATTCACAACCAATTCGAAAAATAAAAGCCATTATTGAAATTGATTGAGTGATACTACTCACAAATTCATAAAACCAGTAAGTGAACTCCGTTTCTAACTTCTGCCCAATTGCAACTTGACTGATGTCGGGATTCATCTGTCGTTGTCTATCACAATACATCCTTATGGGATGATAAGGATTAAAACTATGTTAGCAATTAAATATTATGGTATATTGTAATTTAAATTAGAAGTTCCAATTAAGCATTGAAGTATACACTTACTCAATATATGGATCGACTTCTCTACAGTTCATTAGGATGTAATAATGTGCTGCATTATACTCCATATCGCTAAGATTTCTTGACTTCTGCCCCCCAAATGAACGGCCGATACCTTTAAAAATTGATATTCTACCGTCATTAGGTTCTCCTTCGTCCACACATACGTCATCGTTACGACCAAGATTTTGGCTCCTCGTGTGGACGTGACCCTCAAAGTAATGCGAGGCAAAAGCTGAAACTTCTTCGACCAAGTGTGCATTGCATATAGAACCTTCAACCCTTGCCTTATTACGCACATTATTTTTTAACTTCTTAAGGTACCTATATGTATAGTTGAGACCAAAATTAACCAATTTTTTTTTGGTGGCCTGGCCACCGTGGCCAGGCCACGGGCCGGCCGTGCCCGTGGCCAGGCCACGGCCGTGCCCATGGCCGAGAAGAAGAAGGGGGGGTGTGGTGGGGAAAACCTCCCCTGTTAATTTTTTTTGTGGCCTGACCACCGTGGCCAGGCCACGGCCGGCCACGGCAGGGGCCGTTGCCAGAGACTGTTGCTGGAGAAGATGAAGGGGGGGTGGGGAAAACCCCCCCTGTTATACTTTTTTTTTTGGTGGCCTGGCCACCGTGGCCAGGCCACAGCCGGCCACGGCAGCGTTCGTGGCCAGAGAAGACGGCCACGGCAGCGGCCGTGGCCGGAGAAGACGGCCACGGCAGCGGCCGTGGTCGGAGAAGACCAAGGGGGGGAACCCCCCCTGTAATACTTTTTTTTTGTGGCCTGGCCATCATGGCCAGGCCACGGCCGGCCACGGCCGTGGCCGTGGCCGGAGAAGACCAAGGGGGGGGAACCCCCCCCCTTGTTATACTTTTTTTTTTGGCCGTGACCGTGGCCGGAGAAGACGAAGGGGGGTGGGGAAAACCCCCCTAGCTGTTTTTTTTTTTTGTGGCCTGGCCACAACAGCGGGCGTGGCCAGAGAAGACGGCCACGGCCGTGGCCATGGCCGTAACCTAGTTTTTTTATAAAAAAAATTGAGAAGGAGGGGGGCTTACCTTGGTCGAGAGGGGACGCCGCCGGAGTGGGGGAGCTGCCGCCGGGGGCGAGGACGGGGGGAGCCGGAGGAGCGGACGACGGCGGTTAGGGTAAGAAGAGGAAGAAGAAGAGAAGCGGGGGGGCTGGCTCGACAGAGATTATATAGTAGTGATTAGTGACGCAAATTTGCATCGCTAATCACTCGCTATTTTTTTAAAATTTGTTATGGATTAGCGACGCAACAACGCGTCGCTAATCTAACGCTAATTTGCCCTTTTTTTATTTTATGCAAAACTTAGCAACGCAACTAATTGCGTCGCTAATGAGTCTTTAATTTGGCACCAATATTCGGCGGAAAAATTATTTTTATTTTTTAGGAAATTGCATTGCTAATGCATCGCAATATTTTTTTAATAATTATAACTGATAAAAATTATATTTTCTAAAAATAATTGCGATGCATATATTGCATCGTAATGTTTTTTTTTAAATTTTTTTAGTACATTTATTTTTTTAAAAATCATTGCGACGCAATATATGCGTCGCAATATTAAAAATTATTTTCTTTAGAAAAACTATTTTTATTTTCTAAGAAATTGCATCGCTAATGCATCGCAATATTTTTTTAATAATTATAACTGATAAAATTTATATTTTCTAAAAATAATTGCAACGCATATATTGCGTTGCAATACTTTTTTTTAAATTTTTTATTACATTTATTTTTTAAAAAAATATTGCGACGCAATATATGCGTCGCAATATTAAAAATTGTTTTCTCTTGGAAAACTATTTTTATTTTCTAGGACATTGCATCGCTAATGTGTTGCAATATTTTTTTAATAATTATAACTGATAAAAATTATATTTTCTGAAAATAAATGCGACGCATATATTACATCGCAATATTTTTAAAATTTTTTTATTACATTTATTTTTCTAAAAAACATTGTGACGCAATATATGCGTCGCAATATGAAAATTTATTTTCTCTAGGAAAACTATTTTTATTTTCTAGGAAATTGCATCGCTAATGCATCACAATATTTTTTAAATAATTATATTTGATAAAAATTATATTTTCTGAAAATAATTACGATGCATATATTGCGTTACAATATTTTATTTTTAAATTTTTTTATTACTCTTATTTTTAATTTAATATTGCGACACAATATTTGCGTCGCAATATTAAAACTTATTTTCTCTGGGAAAATTATTTTTATTTTTTGAGAAAATATGTCGCTAATGCATCGCAATATTTTTTAAATAATTATAACTAATAAAAATTATATTTTCTGAAAATGATTACGATGCAAATATTGCATCGCAAATATTTTATTTTGAAATTTTTTTACAACATTTTTTTCCTAAAAATCATTGCGACGCATATATGTGTCACAATTTTAGTATTTTTAAAAATATTGTGGGTTCATCCATGCGTTCGGTGCGCGGTCATGCATATCTTGCTTCCTCGCCATGACGAACTCGGCCACCTCGGCGAACTTGGTCGCAAGATTGTATTTGATGACCCAGCGAGCATTGCAGTGCCTGCACTGACTTCGCCGTTGATCTCTGTGATGTTTAGGGAGCGAAGGTCGACGAGGGAGTGGACGGTGGCGCGGTGGTCGGTTGCCCACGGGAAAGGAGGAACGACGGTATTGGATTTCTCAGCATGGCAGGGACCTTGGGAGCGGTTGCTACGGGCGCGAAGCTGGTGAACTGGCAGCACTAACGATCGATCTCAGACCGTCGCGATCGATCCGATCGGCAATGATCCGACGATTGTGATCGATCGATGCCATGATCGATCCCGGTCGAGAACGACCGATCTCGGACCGTCGCGATCGATCCGATCGGTGAAGATCCGACGGTTGCGATCGATCGAAGCTATGATCGATCCCAGTCGGGGACGACCGATCTCGGACCGTTGCGATCGATCCGATGGGCGAAGATCCGACGGTTGCGATCAATCGAAGCCATGATCGATCTCGGTCAGCGATGACCGGTCTCGAACCGTTGCGATCGATCTGATCGGCGAGGATCCGATGGTTGCGATCGATCGAAGCCTTGATCGATCCCGGTCGACGATGACCGATCTCGGACAGTCGCGATTGATCCGATCGGCGACGATCTGACGGTTGCGATCAATCGAAGCCATGATCGATACCGATCGGCGATGATCAATCTCGGACCGCCGCGATCGATCCGATTGGCGACGATCCGATGGTTGCGATCGATCGAAGTCATGATCGATCCCGGTCGGGGATGACCGATCTCGGACCGTCGCAATCGATCCGATCGGCGATAATCCGATGGTTGCGATCGATCGATGCCATGATCGATCCCGGTCGGGGACGACGGATCTCGGACCGTCGCGATCGATCCGATCGGTGACGATCCGATGGTTGCGATCGATCGAAGCCATGATCGATCCCGGTCGAGGACAACCGATCTCGGACCGTCGCGATCAATCCGATCGGCGATGATCCAACGGTTGCGATCGATCGAAGCCATGATCGATCCTGGTCGGCAACGACCGATCTCAAACCATTGCGATCGATCCGACCGGCGACGATCTGACGGTTGTGATCGATCGAAGCCATGATCGATCGGTCGGCGACGATGGATCTCGAACCATCACGATCGATCCGATCGGTGATGATCCGATAGTTGCGATCGATCGAAGCCATGATCGATCCCAGTCGGCAACGATCGATCTTGGACCATCGCGATCGATCCGATCGGCGACGATCCGATGGTTGCGATCGATCGAATCCATGATCGATCCCGATCGGCGACGACCGATCTTGGACCATCGCGATCGATCCGATCGGCGACGATCCAACGGTTGCGATCGATCGATGCCATGATCAATCCCGGTCGGGGATGACCGATCTCAGACCGTCGCTATTGATCTGATCGGCGACAATCCGATGGTTGCGATCGATCGAAGCCATGATTGATCCTGATCGGGGACGACCAATCTCGGATCGTCGCGATCGATCCTATCGGCGATGATCTGACGGTTGCAATCGATCGAAGCCATGATCGATCCCGGTCGGGGATGACCGATCTCGGACCATCGCAATCGATCCGATCGCGACGATCCGACGGTTGCGATCGATCGAAGCCATGATCGATCCTGATCGGCGACGATCGATCTCAGACCGTCGCGATCGATCCGATCAGCGATGATCCGACGGTTGCGATCGATTGAAGCCATGATCGATCCCGGTCGGCGACGACGGATCTCGGACCGTCGCGATCGATCCAATCGGCGACGATCCAATGGTTGCAATCGATCGAAGCCATGATCGATCCCGGTCGGCGATGATCGATCTCAGACCGTCACGATCGATCTGATCGGCGATGATCCGACGGTTGCGATCGATCGATGCCATGATCGATCCCGATCGATGATGATCCAACGGTTGCGATCGATCGAAGCAATAATCGATCCCGGTCAGCGACGACGATCTTGTACCATCGTGATCGATCCGATCGACGATGATCCGATGGTTGCGATCGATCGAAGCTATGATCGATCCCGGTCGGGGACGACCGATCTCGGACCATTGCGATCGATCCGATCGGCAAAAATCTGACGGTTGCAATTGATCGAAGCCATGATCGATCTCGGTCGGCGACGACCGATCTCGAACCGTTGCGATCGATCTCATCGGTGATGATCCTTTGGTTGCGATCAATCGAAGCCTTGATCGATCCCGATCGGCGACGACCGATCTCGAACCATCGCGATCGATCCAATCGGCAACGATCCGATAGTTGCGATCGATCGAAGCCATGATCGATCCTAGTCGGCGATGACGGATCTCGGACCATCGCGATCGATCTGATCGGCGATGATCCGATGGTTGCGATCGATCGAAGCCATGATCGATCCCGGTCGGCGATGATCAATCTCGGACCATCGCGATCGATCCGATCGGCGACGATCTGATGGTTGCGATCGATCGAAGCCATGATCGATCCCGTTCGGGGATGACCGATCTCGGACCGTCACGATCGATCGGATCGGTGATCCGTCGGTTGCGATCGATCGATGCCATGATCGATCCCGGTCGGGGACGACGGATCTCGAACCATCGCGATCGATCCGATCGGCGACGATCCGACAGTTACGATCGATCGAAGCCATGATTGATCCCGATCGGGGACGATCGATCTCGGACCGTCGCGATCGATCCGATCAGTGATGATCCAACGGTTGCGATCGATCGAAGCCATGATCGATCCCAGTCGGTGACGACCGATCTCGGACCGTCGCGATCGATCCGATCGGTGACAATCGATGATAGTGATCGATCGAAGCCATGATCGATCCCGGTCAGCAACGACGGATCTCGGACCGTCGCGATCGATCCGATCGGCGATGATCCAACTGTTGCAATTGATCGAAGCCATGATCGATCCCGGCGATGATCAATCTTGGACCGTCGCGATCGATCCGATCAGAGATGATCCGACGGTTGCGATCGATCGAAGCCATGATCGATCCTGGTCGGCGATCGATCGATCTCGGACCGTCGCAATCGATCCGATCGGCGACGATCCGACGATTGTGATCAATCGATGCCATGATCGATCCCGGTTGGGGATGACCGATCTCAGACCATCGCTATCGATCCGATCGGTGATGATCCGACGGTTGCGATCGATCGAAGCCATGATCAATTCCGGTCGGAGACGACCGATCTCGGACCATCGCGATCATCCTATCAGCGATGATCCGACAGTTGCAATCGATCGAAGCCATGATCGATCCCGGTCGGGACGCCGATCTTGGACCATCGCGATCGATCCGATCGGCGACGATCCAACGGTTGCGATCAATCGAAGCCATGATCGATCCCGATCGGTGATGACCGATCTCAGATCATCATGATCGATCCAATCGGCGATGATCCGACGATTGTGATCGATCGAAGCCATGATCGATCTCGGTCGGCGACGATGGATCTCGGACCGTCGTGATCGATCCGATCGGCGATGATCGACGGTTGCAATTGATCGAAGCCATGATCGATCCCAGTCGGCGATGATCGATCTCGGACCATCGCGATCGATCCGATCGGCGGATCCGACGGTTGCGATCGATCGAAGCCATGATCGATCCTGATCGGTGACGATCCGATGGTTGCAATCGATCGAAGCCATGATCGATCCCGGTCAGCGACGATCGATCTCGGACCGTCGCGATCGATCCGATCGGCGACGATCCGACGGTTGTGATCAATCGAAGCTATGATCGATCTCAGTCGGGGACAATTGATCTCAGCTGGGCAGGGGGAGGAGAGGAGAGGTGTTGTGGTTGTGGCGGCAGTGGCGGCGGCGATGGGGGAGGGGACGGAAGGGAAGGCAACCTGGTGTTTGGAAGTGTAAGGCTGCGGCAATTGGGAGGAGAGAGGCAGAGGACTAGAAGGATCGTCGTCTTGGTTCTCGCTGCGCTTCCTCTTTCGGTTTGTTTTGTCCATGATGGCTCTTCAAGTGAATGAACAGCAAACAAGACACAACCGGAACTAACGAAGAGTAATTAGCATTAAGGCTAGGGTTCAAGAGGCTTGGAGGAGGAGGATGATGATTAGCGTTCTTGAAAGAGGGAGTAACAAGAGAAAAAACGGAAAGATTTATGTTCTTGAAAGAGAAGGAAATAAGAGGAAAGATCTCGGACATCGCGATGGATCCGATCGGCGACGATCCGATGGTTACGATCGATCGAAGCCATGATTGATCCCGGTCGGCGACGATCGATCTCGGACCATCGCGATCGATCGAAGCCATGATCGATCAGTCGGCGACGACCGATCTCAGACCGTCGCGATCGATCCGATCAGCGTTGACCCGACGGTTGTGATCGATCGAAGCCATGATCGATCCCGGTCGGTGACGACCAATCTTGGACCGTTGTGATCGATCCGATCGGTGATGATCCGATGGTTGCGATCGATCGAAGCCAGTAGACCAAGACAGTTTCACGGGCACAATGCCGCGGCCCTTCTGCTTCGCTTCTAGATGGTGCTTGGCTCTCGTAGTCCCGTTTAGGAAACTTTAAAAGGGTGGGGGGAGCGTGAGTCACGAAGAGAGCGAGGGGAGAGACACCGAGAGCTCGCCATGGAGGAGGGCTTCTTTTCCTCGTTCCCCAAAAGCTTAATACTAGGGTTTCTCAGGAAACCGATCCCTCTACCTCCATCTCATCCACGTAAGGGGACGACGACGAGCTTTTCCTAGGGTTTCCAGAGAGAGATCTTTCTGTTGTCGGCGTGTTTCATCTTGTTCGTGTTGCTATACTAGGGTTTTGGAGTTTGTTTTAGACACGGTTTCTAAAGGTTTGTTGTCTACCTTTCTAGGTCTTTTTTCACCTCCCGTTTTAGATTGTTTCTTTGTTCTTTTTGGCCCCTATTTATCTGTTTGGATCGAAGTCTTTCTTTAGATGCTAGTCATTTAACTTTCGTTCTTCTTGTATCTTATCTCGCTCCAGTTCTCATATGATTAGAGTTTATAACACACACACACATATATATATATAAAAGAATATTCAGATTTTCTTAAACAATAATTTTATTTCATAATTCTTTTTAATATTTTTATAAAATTTATTTTTTTAAAAAAAATATTACGATGCAATACTTGCGTCGCTAAATAAAAAATTATTTTTATTAATTTACTATTTTATTGCGTCGCTATTGCATTGCTATTTAACATAATTAATTTTTTAAAAAACATTGCGACGCACAGGTTTGTATCGTAATTTTTTTATTTCATAATTATATTTTATAAAATAGTATTTTATTTAAAATAATTGCGACGCAACTAGTGCATCGCTAAATTAAAAATAATATCTCTTATTTTCTGGTTTATTGCGTCGCTAATGCGTCGCTATTTAATATAATTAATTTTTTAAAAAATTGTGACGCATAGGGTTGCATCGTAATTTTTTTATTTCATAATTTAATTTTATAAAATTTAATTTTATTTAAAATAATTGCGATGCAGTTAGTGCATCGCTAAATTAAAAATAATTTTTCTAATTTTCTGGTTATTGCATCGCTAATGCATCGCTATTTAACATATTTAATTTTTTTAAAAACATTGCGACGCACTGAGTTGCGTCGCAATATTTTTTTTCTCATATTTATATTTTATAAAATTAATTTTATTTAAATTATTTGTGATGCAATTGGTGCGTCGCTAAATTAAAAATATTTTTTCTAATTTTCTGGTTTATTGCGTCGCTATTTAACATAATTAATTTTTTTAAAAATATTGCGACGCACTGAGTTACGTCGCAATATTTTTTTACCATATTTATATTTTATAAAAAATTAATTTAAAAATATTGCGACACATTATTTGCGTCGCTAAATAAAAAAATTATTTTTTTTATATTTTCTGGTTTATTGAGTCGCTAATGCATCGCTAATTGCGTCCCAATGTTTTGTTGTCACAAAGGCATCACAAAGTGGTCGCAATTTAGCGATGCATCACTGCATCGCTATTTCAGTATTTTCTTGTAGTATTCCATTTTCCCTTGCCGAGACACTAGCCAGAATCTGAAAGGAGCCGAGACACCAGCCAGAATCTAAAAGGAGAGAGAGGGAGAGGAGGAGGAGGAGAAGGAAGATAAGAAAACCAAAAGGGGAGGAGAGAGAGAGAGAGAGAGAGGAGGAAAGCAAGAATAGTTACCTAGGAGAAATGAGAATCAGTTATTTGTCCGCATCTCTATTCCTCTCTATTCCCATCTCACATAGGAGTACTTTTGCTTTCGTTCTTCGTTTCATTTTGTTTTGGTTGTTCATTTCATGACTTTCTTAATTTTTTTTAAATAAGTATTTTTTATCGAAATTCAATCATGGTTACATCTTATCGTGAATTCTATTTCAAGTTATTTTTTTTCCTAAGTATTTATTGGATTTTATTGCAGAAAAATATAAAGAGTGGGGTAGTACTCATATTCGAGATCTTAGGCAGATCTAACAGGTGAATCAGTGCCTTGATTCACTCTTTGACGTCATCAGCCAGCATTTTTCATAGAGTTAATCTTTTTTGGATATGGATCCCACAATGTACCATCTCCATTGGATGTATTGTGGCTATTTTGTTACCATTTGTCGTTTTGTCCATGGCTTATATATAACATTGTGATCTTGTATTGATCCTTTTGATATCGCAATATATTTCACATTATTCCTATTATAGTTTTTCTCCTCTTAATTCAAGTACATGCTAGCTCATCTTTTGATGATGCCAAAAGGAGAGTAGCAATATTGATTGTCATTGAAAGTGATTTATACAAAAAGGAGGAGAAAAGAAGAATTTTAAATTTTATAACACTAATTATCTCCTTTGACATGCTAAAATGGATTAAAGTATCAAGAACATTTCGCATACAAAATATTATTTTGATACTCTTATTAAAAGTAGGAAGCATTAATTTAGGGGGGGGAGCACAATGGATAAATCAAGCATTATTGATGTTGGTACAATCTATTAATGTACACCCTAAGTATCAACAATGAATGTACATTTCTTTTCTTATGAAAAAAGCGTATTACTTTGATATTCTTATTAAAAGAAGGGAGCATTAATTTAGGAGGATCTTAATGGATAAATTAAGAATCATTAATATACCAGAACAATCCATTAATACACACTCTGAGTATCAATATGAGTGCACGTTTGTTTTCTTATGTTATTTCATTATTAATGGTTAATCATCATTAAAAAGAGAGATTATTGAACCTAAATATTCAATGATATATGTTTTGATGATAAAAGGCATTCATCAAAGAACTAATGTTATAGTTGAGTTTGTAATGTTAGATAGGTATGATGTCCCATTTAAGTCACAGCATGAGCAAAAATTTCATTTACTATGTACTTATGTCAAAAGGAGATCAAGTAGTGATCAAGAATTTGAAGTTGGAAAAAAAATAAAGGCAAATTAAATATCAGCAATTACAAGAATGTCGAAAGAGAAGACTTGAAGATGTAATTTTTATATTTCTAAGGACAAACACTGTGAAACTTAGTAAAAAAGGTGTTGCACATGGCTCAAGATCCATTAAAATTAATTAGATTAAGTTTTTATATTTACAATCTAATATTAGGCTTAGAACGATCAATCAGTATATTGCATAGTTGACCAACTAAGGGTTTTAAGTTTAAAACTCATGATCCAATCGAGCACCCATGAGGAGAAGTTGATCAAATTTTACAGAGACCATTGTGGCATTCCAAGTAGTCGATTGGATGTCCTCTGGTAGTTGATTGGTCAAGGCTTTGATAGCCCAAGAGCTGACCATTAGACTATTGTTTTAGGTTCTAAAAATTATAAAATTGGGATTTTTATAAATTTGGTACTCTAGCTCCATTTTTAGTGTGAAAATTAGATCCAAATTATTAAAAATACTTAAGGAAATAATGTTTTCAAGCCTTTAGTTGCATATCTTTTCCAACTATGGTTTGTTCTTTATGGGAAAGTTTTCATTTTGTTGGGAGTGATTCTTATTTCTAGCGATCTCAATATTATATTTGAGCTTGGTGTAAGCTTGAGAAGGATCTTCCTCGGTCTACAAAAAGAAAATGATGCAAAGGTTTGATTCTCACATATCACAAAAAAAAATTGACATAATGAATTTTTAATAAGTCTTGAAGGATAGATATAGCCAAAATATATCGAACCACTATAAAAATCATGGTATCGCTTTTATATTCTACCAATCTAAATTCTTGCAATTGCTTCCCGTTGTTATTGGATTTAAATACTATCATATTTCCCTTTAATTCCAATTAATTCTTTAGCTTTATTTTTTTATTTTATAAATTCAATTCATCTCTCCTCCCTTCTGGATTGTTCTTGGCCAACGAATTGGACTTCTAATGCATAAATTAGCTTATATTTTTAAAAAATATATTTATTTTGGTGTTATAATGGAAGTGTTTGTAAAATCTGCATTCATGCGTCTGCTCTCCTTTCTTATTTTTATTTTTTTATTATATAATTTTCAAAAATTACCCTTTCACTAAACCAAAGTCCACGATACAGTAATTTTTTAATGATATTTATAATATTATAATTTGTAAAGATATTGTATATCTATAAGATAATATCTTTTTAAATTATAATATTATTATAATATAATAGATATTATATATCTATAATCCCTATGTAGTCGGAAAGAAAGGCTTAGATTAGTCTGAGTTGAGTTGTACTCGAGTTGATTATATATCTGTAATTGTATATATCCAGATGCACGGATATATTTGAAAAGTATTTAATTGAGGAATTTAACTTTTGTAGAGTTTATCTCCACGATAAAGTCGGTTATTAATAGAACAGAGCCGCCTACTTTTCCTTTTGTTTTTTATTAACAGAACAGTGCCGCCTACTTTTCCTTTTATTCTAAGTATATTGACTTCTACGATGGCTGGGAGGATGGATTCAGTTTCTGGAATTCTAAGTATATTGAGTTCTACGATGGCTGGGAGGATGGATTCAGTTTCTGGAAGCAGCATGGGCAAAGAAGTAGAGGGGAGGAAGAATTGTGATGCTGAAGGCCACCCTGAAAGCAGCACGAGCAATGGAGTAGAGAGGAAGGGTCATGATGCCAGGTTTCCTCCTAGTTGTCATGTTGCCTCTCACGACGACGAGCTTATACTCCAATATCTAACAAGAAAGCTTGCCAAGCTTCCATTATCTTGCGATGTTTTTCATGACATCAATGTATACGACCATAAACCCCAAGATCTTGTTGGTACGTAAGACATATATTTCTTTAATTTTGTTCCAATTTTGGTTTAGGATCTTGTGAGGTATTGTTGTTCCGTTTTCTTTTCTTCTCTTTTTTTTTCCATGGAAAACGATCTGTTAATTATTTCTTCTAATGTGTTTGTTTGATCATCATGTTTGTTCTACCAATTTATGATCTTGATATCGTTTTTTATTTTTTTTAATATATGCCTTCTGTGGGTAGTCTCGTTGTTCATCCATCCATCTGAAGAACCTCATAGGGATGGCTATTTTTTTTTTTAATATATGCCCTCTACCAATTTATGATCTTGATATCGTTTTTTATTTTTTTTAATATATGCCTTCTGTGGGTAGTCTCAATCTTCATCCATCCATATGAAGAACCTCATATAGGGATGGCATCCATCTGAAGAACCTAATATAGGATGGCAATTTTTTTGTGTGTTTGACGTGTCGAAAAATTTCGATGTAAACAGGTATGGAAATTACCCAATAAATGGTCCTTTAGAGATGAAAATTATCCATGGGTAAATGGAAATGTATATATTAATATTAAAAATCCAGCCTCTCCATGAAGCTGTGGAGTTCTGCGTCACGACTGCCACCGGTAGTGAAAGAGTCTCAGCTGGTGGCGGCGGTGAAAGAGTCTCAGCTGGTGGCAGCGGTACACCGCTGATTAGATTAGGTCGAGGTGGCCTGCTCTTGAGCATCAGATGTGGGCATCAAATGTGGTTCTCTTCTGATTTTGAACCTTGTCTTCTGGATTATAAGTTTAGTCTCTCAGTCTTCCCATGTTGAAAAATTTCGATGTAAACGAGTATGGAAATAACCGTGGCTAAACGGTAAATGTTCCCTTTAAGAATGGGTCAAAAAAAAAAATCAATATAAATGGATATGAAAAATTATCCATTTAGAGGATTCTTCTTTCGGTTTTGAATCTTATCTCCTGGATTAACAGTTTACTAGATTAGGGATGGCAATTTGAAGAACCTAATATAGGATGGCAATTTTCCTGTCTGTTTGACGTGTCGAAATTACCCTGGCTAAACGGTAAATGGTCTCTTTAGGGATGGGTCAAAAAAAAAAAAATCGATATAAATAGATATGAAAAATATCCATTTAATGACTAAACAGATAAATGGCAATGTATCAAAAAAATTTTCAATATAAACGAGTATGAAAATTACCCATCTCCCTAAATGGGTAAGGCCTATCCATCCTATCGCTAAACGATGAGGATGTTTATCTTTTGTTATTTAAATTTTCGATACAAACGTGTATGACTCAGCAGGTACATTATCCTACATCCCATGTTTATCTTTTGTTATTTTTTAAGCTTTCAATAAATTATAAATTTATTTTCCCTTCATCCCATCCCATTTACCCATTCTATCATTAAACGATGAGGATGTTTATCTAAATTATAAGTTTAATAAAATAATTTTATTTTTTTATATAAATGAGCTAGGTATTTCATCCCGTCCCGTTAACTATTACCGGGGAGGTTTTTTTTAACGGGAATGGGACCCATAGAGGCTGCCTCAAGAAGATTCACATATAAGATAAACTAGGCGAGAATCTAAGAACAAGAACTCTAGATGGACACGTATATAGGATATCTCGGTTCTTAGAAACGAATCTAGGATTTTTTTTTCTTTTTTTTTTAATAAAAAGACCGTAGGCGGTCCTCTCGGAGACCAAATTCTTGACCACCACAAGTCCCTGATTCAAGACCGTTTCTCGACCTTGACATCTTAGCTATCTTCAATCATCAGCAACGCTGTTCTTGTTCAAAAATCTTGATATCTTCATCAGCTATGTTCATCCATCAGCGGCGCTGTTCTTGTGGTCAGCCCAAGTCACAGGAGTCCCAGGCGGAGGCCTAGATGCTCATTCCTATTTCACATAAAGACTGCCTTTGTTTTCATTCTTCATTCCATATTGTTTTGGTTGTTCATCTGTTTTTTTTTTTGTTGAAAAATATTTCTTATTCAAATTCAATCATGGTCATACCATGGGTTCTATTTCAAGTTGTTTCTTTCCTAAGTATATATCTATTGGATTTTATTGCAGAAAAATATAAAGAGGGGAGTAATAACAGGTGGTATTTCTTCACGCCAAGAGATCGCAAATATCCAAATGGGAATCGACCCAATCGTAGAACACGGGATGGATTTGGATATTGGAAAGCCACCGGTGGTGGTAAATCCATCGAAAACGAGAAGGGCGTTGAAATTGGAGTACGGAAAATTTTAGTTTTCTATGCAGGGAACTCCGGAAAGGGCGAAAAGACTGAATGGATAATGCATGAATACATCAAACAAGACGCTTCCGATCCTCCTCGTAAACCTGATGGCACAATGCAGGTCATAGCATTAAAAAAACTTGATAAAATAATGTGATTTTTTTTGTTAACTCGATTTAGTAATTAAAATACTAAACTTTTCTCTTTTTTTTTTTTTCTTCTTATTGCAGTTGGATGAGTTTGTTTTGTGCATTATACGGAGGAAGCGAGGAGCTGCCGTACCACGGAAAAGACGAGCGGACAGAAGCCAGGTCACCACTGCCGGATCTAATAAAAGACCAACAAAATCTCCAGTCCAACATATTCCACAGGTTCAACAGATCCCACAGCATGGTGGAGAATTGTTATCAGGCAATTATCATGCCTCTCACAACATTGGAGGAAGCAGTGGATGTACGGCCAATTATGAAGCATTGGTACCTAACTATGGTAGAGAATTGGTACCACCCAATCATCATGTTATTCATAACATTGGAAGTAATGATGGTAATACCAATTATCAAGCCACTCCACAGGAATTGTTTGCATTCCACGGTCAACAAGTTTTTCACGGCCTTGAAAGCTTTGCTAACCAGAATCTCATTCACAGCATTCTAGAGAAATTGCTACCACGCCAGGAGCAAGTCACTCAAAACGTTGGTAGCAATCAAGTCATAATACAGCAATCGGTACCAGTCACTGATGAAGTCATTCGTAGCAGCATTGGAAGCTATGATAGTAGCGCTGAAAGCAGCACGAGCAATGGAGTAGAGAGCTATGATGCCAGGTTTCCTCCTTCCTGTCATTTCGGCCCTCACGACGACGAGATGATTCTTTATTATCTAAAGAGAAAGCTTGCCAAGCTTCCATTACCTGACGGTGTTTTTCATGACGTCAATCTATACGACCATAAACCCCAAGATCTTATTGGTACGCAAGACATATATCTCTTTGATATTGTTCCAGTTTTGGTTTACGATCTTGTGTTCCGTTTTCTTTTCTTTTTTTCCCGTGGAAAACGATCTGTTAATTATTTTGTGTTTGTTTGATCATCATGTTCGTCATTACGTTCTACCAATTTATGATCTTGATATCGTTTTTTATTTTTTTAATATATTTAATTATTTGCCTTCCGTGGGTAGTCTCGACTCTCGATGTCCATCCAGAGGCTCACGCTGAGATAAACTAGGCGTGAGTTTAGCAGAGAATCCAAGAACAAGAACTTGAGATGGACACGTATCTAGGATATTTCGGTTCTTAGAAACGAATCTAGGATATTCTTTTTTTTTTTTTTTTTTTTTTAATAAAAAGACCGTAGGCGGTCCTCTTGGAGACCAAATTCCTGACCACCACCCAAGTCCCTGATTCAATACCGTTTCTCGATCTTGATATCTTAGCTATCTGCAATCATCAGCAACACTGTTCTTGTTCAAAAAATCTTGATATCTTCAGCTATGTTCATCCATCAGCGGCGCTGATGTTATGGTCAGCCAAGTCACAGGCGGGTTTCTATGGTTTCCATTGCCGGGTCTCGTGGATGATCATCGGGTTTCTATTGGTTGTCGGGAGGAGAGGAGGGAGACGCCAGCAAGAATCCGGGAAGGGAGAGAGAGAGGAGGAGGAAGAGAAGAAAGCCGGAAGGGGAAAGAGGGGAAGGAGGAAAGAACGAAGTTATTTGTCCCCGTCCCCGTCTCTATTCCTCTCCGTTCCTATTTCACAAATTAAAGAGTACTTTTGTTTTCGTTCTTCATTTCATATTGTTTTGGTTGTTCATCTATTTTTTTTTTGTTGGAAGATATTTCTTATCCAAATTCAATAACGGTCGTATCGTATCATGGATTCTATTTCAAGTTGTTTCTTTCCTAAGTTTATATCTATTGGATTTTATTGCAGAAAAATATAAAGAGTGGGGTAAAAACAGGTGGTATTTCTTCACGCCAAGAGATCGCAAATATCCAAATGGGAATCGACCAAATCGTAGAACACGGGATGGATATGGATATTGGAAAGCCACCATGGTGATAAATCCATCGAAAACGAGAAGGGCGTCAAAATTGGAGTACGGAAAGCTTTAGTTTTCCATGTAGGGCAGCCCGGAAAGTGTGAAAAGACTGAATGGATAATGTATGAATACATCAAACAAGACGCTTCTGATCCGCCTCGTAAACCTGATGGCACAATGCAGGTCATAGCATTGATAAAATGATGTGATTTTTTTGTTAACTCGATCTAGCAAAAAACTAAACTTTTTTTTCTTCTTCTTATTGCAGTTGGATGAGTGTGTTTTGTGCATGATACGGAGGAAGCAAGGAGCTGCCGGACCTAAGAAAGGACGAACAAAATCTCCAGTCCAACATATTCCACAGGTTCAACAGATCCCACATGGTGGAGAACTGTTATCAGTCAATTATCATGCCTCTCGCAACATTGGAGGAATCAGTGGTTGTACGGCCAATTGTCAAGCATTGGTACCGAACTATGGTCGAGAATTGGTACCACCTAATCATCAGATTATTCATAATGGTAATACCAATTATCAAGCCACTCCACAGGAATTGTTTGCATTCGGCGGTCAACAAGTTTTTCACGGCCTTGAAAACTTTGATAACCAGAATCTCATCTACAGCATTCCAGAGAAATTGGTACCATGCCAGGATCAAGTCACTGAGAACGTTGGTAGCAATCAAGTCATTCAACAGGAACTAGTACCACTCACCGATGAAGTCATTCGCAACAGCATTGGATGCTATGATAGTAGTACTGATTATCAAAGATTTATTCTACAGGATGGCAGAGAATCGGTACCACTCAACGATTACAACATTGGAAACTTTGGAAACTGTAGTAGCAATGCCAATTTTGAACTAATTCGAGAATCAATACCTGGCAGCATATACAATGCCTATGATCAAGTCATTCCACAGGAACTGGTACCACTCACCAATGAAGTCATTCGCAACAGCATTGGAAGCTATGATAGTGCTGATTATCAAAGATTTATTCTACAGGATGGCAGAGAATCGGTACCACTCAACGATTACAACATTATAAACTTTGGAAACTGTAATAGCAGCGCCAATTTTGAACTCATTCCAGGATCGATACCATTCAACGGTGAACTTAATGGCAGCATATACAATGCCTATGATCAAGTCATTCCACACGTTACTGCAGAATTGGCACCACTAATCGATGGTAGTAATGCCATGTTTATCGATGGCTCTCCAATTGATCATAACTTCCAGCAGAGCATTTTAAATCCTTGGACAGAAAGTAATTATCATGGGCATCAACACTATCGACCTTCGAGATCTGAAGTCATTCCTGCGCTGCCAGATATTGAACTTCAGCACGAAGCAAATAGTTTCCTGGGACAAGAGAATAGAGTTGGTGTTGATGATGAGTATCAGTTTGCAGAGCACCTGCAAGTTAACAGTACGAACCAACCTTCACATCACAATGATGAGTATCAGTTTGCAGAGCACCTGCAAGTTAACACTATGAACCAACCTTCACACGACAATCATGGTAACTTTGGAGATGAACCAGATTCTGGATACATATAGTATTTGTTGCTGTTCACACTTTCTTTAGACTAGCTTTGTTTACATTTTCTTTAAACTCTGGACGAAGTTTGTATTTGAACCGCTTGATATCTCCAAGGATTTTCATTGTAAGTTACTGGATATATATATATATATATATGCTTTTGAGCAGAAATCTTTGAAATTATTTTTTTTTAAAGAGAGGTCTTGAATTTAAAATTTAAAATTCAAATTTAAAATTTAAATTTGAAATTAAAAATTTTAAATTTAAATATCAAAAAATCCTTAAAAAATTTGAATTTTATATTTTGAAACTCAAATTAAAATTAAAATTATTTGAGTTAATTTTGCTTAGTGGTTACTTTATTTATTGCTAGTAGTTTCTAGATTTAAATTTTTAAATTTAAATTCAACATCTAGAAATTATTTAAAAAATCACTAATTTAAAAACTCAAACTATAAGGCTAAACCTTCAACTTTTTTTAGAAAACTAATTACTTTATTTAGATAACCTTAGTACAATCAAAATCCAAAAAGTTTAATGGGTCATTCTTTACGAGGTGGCAAAGCCAAGTAAAATACTGGCTTACCACTTTAGGCTTATTTTCTACCATAGAATTTTCAGATTCGAATCCAATTCTTAACCAAGTTCTTCTAGTCCAATTAAGACTTCCTCTTCTTCAACATCAAAAATACCCCAAGAAATAGATTTTTATTATAAACAGAATTCTAAGTGCACTATCTGATAACCTTTATGATATTTACCTTCCCATCAAAACTATGGGATTCCATTAAAGTTGAGTATGGGATGAGTATGGGATGGATGATGCTGGTGTAGATAGATTCACCATCTCAAAATTTTGAAAGCATATAATGGTAGATTCTAAACCTATTAGTATTCAAATACATGAATTCTAAGACCTTCTTAGAAAGGCCAAGTTAGTTTTTCTGAAAGCTATAAAGTCCAAGCCCTAGCATATGCCCTTCTATCTTTTTGGAAAATATTTTTGTGAGAGCTAAGCCACAAGCAAGGTGACTTAATCCTAATAGAGTTAATTAATAGAAGTAATTAACTCTATTAGGATTGAAGAAGAACATCGACTTAAGCTCAAGCGAAAGCCCAATTTTGGACCTAAGATCCATCAGGCCGAGTCAAATTTAACCCTAAATCAATTCAAACCTAGGGGAAATATGTGGATTTGAAAATGTGTGGATGGTGAAGAATGGATTGGAAGTGTCTGTTGTGAAGATTTTTAATGTAGGCAGTTTTTCTTTATTTCTGTTCTTTTTTCTTTTTCTTTCATTCTCTCTTTCTTTTTCCTTTTGTGAAAGAGGTGCATAGGCAGTATTCATAGCAAAAAATGTTCATATTCATAGGGCAAAAATAGAAAGATGAATTGCTTCAAGATATGACTAGCAACAAATATTAGATGATTAAAGCTGAAGACTCAAAAAAAAGTTTTAAAATACAGGTACCGATACCCATGTTAGTATTTTTGCTAAAATGGTATAGTACTAGGATGATACCATCCTACATCTCAATATGGGGAAGTTCTTTTGTGCTTTTCATGCATGTTTTTTAACTTTTAATATTTCTATATTAATGAATGTATGATGAATTTTGTCCATGATTAAGAGGTCTCTATGATAATGCTATGGTGCATGGTATGCCATACTGGTTGCACTGTATCATATCGGTACCGGTATAAAGGCATATTGATATTGTGTTAAAATTTTATAAGTATGCTTGTCAGTACTGGAACGATAAACCATGACATGGTCTATTGCGCTGATATTTTTATTGACACCAATTCCTCTCTCTTTCTCTCTCTTCCCCCTCGCTTTGCTTCCTCTTCTCTTGGATTTAGTATCCTCATGACAAAGAAAAGGAAGCAAAGTGTGTCCCCCTCCCTCTTTTCTATCTAGAATTAGGTGACCTAGTTGTGTCACATGCTACACCAACCTAACCAAACATTGAAACAGCTAGTTTAGTCTGAGAGAGAAGGGACGTCCTGATCCAACATAGGACCAAGTTCTTGCAAGGTGCCCTTGTCCCATTTTTTTATTGGAATGATACTTACTAATGGTACCATCTTATTTCAGCAGGACCTTAAACTTTGCCCAAAATGCTATTGAGATTAAATTTATAGCAATAAAGAAGTTTATCCGTTAATTCCTTTTAATAATTTGCAGTATAAGGTGCTCTAAAAAATACTTATCGAGACATCAACAAAAAGTTCAAAGGAAATTTGAGGATACATAAAGTTATCAATATTTAATGAGAATATTTCAATTTAATATCATAGCTTATAAAATAAGTATTGAGACATCAATAGCAAAAGATCAATGAAAGAGCATGAGGCATATATAATATGTCGGCTAAAGTTCCAGATGAGCTGGTGCTGGGGAAAGGGAGATTGTTGTTTGGTGTTCCATTAAATGAAATATTCTCTGGTTAAAATGACAACTTATTAGCATGTTTGAATGATTTGATAGTGGGATCATGCCAAGTATGATGAATACAAGGGAGAGCCAAAATTATAGAAGATAATGGAAATGAAGAATTTGGAATAACTAGGAGATAAAAGATGCAAATGGCCAAAAACATGTATGCATATATAAAATAATGAAGAAGAATGACTTCCAATTGTTCTAGGTCCAAAAGTAGAAAGTAAGAAAGCTAGTGAGTTGTAAATTATTCACACCACGAGCAGCAAAATAAAACTGACTTTATTAGAATTCTACAAAATATTAGAAAACTGGTAAATCAACATCATATTTTTTGGAGGGTCAAAATATAGTAACATGAATGGACAATGAATATCTGTTCAATGTACTGGATATTCGTAGAGAGAGAGAGAGAGAGAGAGAGAGAGAGAGAGAGATGTGTTAGATAAGAGAGGAAAGAAAGATATGTGACATATAAACTCTAGGGGGAGCAATTTAAAACGAAAAATGTCAATGAAAATAAGGTCTGAAATTCCGTGGGATAAGGTTATCTTGGTTTTTTTCATGAAATGGGATGCATCGCCATCCTATTTCAACTGAACACTTAGGATAGACAGCATCACAAGATGTAAGAATTGAGAAGTCGAGATAATAGGAATATGGTTTCGTTTTAATACTTGCAATGGCAATCCGTCTTAGCATCCTATGTGATGTTCTGCGGAGACGTGAAAACATGAATGATAGCTACCTTTTTGCTCACATGTTCTTAACCTTAATGTAAATCAAGCTTTGGTTCATCTAAGCTTGAGGATATTTTTAAGGTTAAATTTCAGTCTATTGTTTAACATCTCATGCTTTGGGACTGAATTCTTGGCTGAAACAATCTTGAACTATAAAAAGGGCACATAGCAGAACCTTAGATCAATTGGTGGGTATGAAGACTTATCCTTTGGCCACTCAAGCAACCAAAGACAAATCTTCCAAGATTTCCCTAGACTTGGAAGGAGTGTAGATGAATAAAGCAAAACATGAAGTTGATATAAGCCAAAGAACCAAAACACAAACCAAAATACAAATAAAAGTCACAAATTATAAGTTCATGCATGCCTTCTCTTGTGGCTGGGGGGTTGCAGGTTTGCTGAATATAATAGTTATTGTGATGTAAGAAAGATTTAAGGGTATCAAACTAACTTAAAATGAATATATATATATATATAACAAGATAAAAATTATAGAGATAATAAAACATTTGTGATATTTGTTGATAGACTATAAAGCTCAGAAAACTTAGGTGAAATGGGGAAGTGATATACTGAAACATGTTTTCTTATTATACCAAAAACAAGGATTATTGTCATGACCCCCAATCCTGAACGTAGTCCAGGAGCATCGCGACAAGGCCGTGTACTCTTAAAATAAACCTTAAGAGTACGCAAGGCCTGCTAACCTCAACCTGAACATATCATAAGATGCAACTATAAAACCAAAACACATATTATTTTCTATATTATATCATTAAACTTGTACATGCCATCCTCATCTAATACATACAAAAGTCTATACACTTAAAAGAGTAACTACAACAACTCCGTGGTCTCACTCCTAAGGTTCCTCCCTAAGACTTTGGTTTATCAAGAATATATCATCCTCATCTGCTGCAAAATATAAAATATAATGGAATGAGCTAAAAAGCTCGGTAGAACTTTTACACTTACTATCATGAATATGTCAAATAAATAGTTTAGTATAATCAAAATATGTTTGAACAAACAATATCATGATACGTATATCTATTCAAGAAACCAATAATATTCACATTCAAAGAGAAATATTCAAACCCCTAGAGTCCCAATCTATCGTCAACTCATCCTCATAATCACAATCACACCCAAATCATCCACATATCTACCATCACCTCCACACATCAGAATAATATACCACACCTCAGAATAACCTCTATACTCATACATCCATGCCCTCGTACACAAGACACCACTAGCAAGTTGCACTCACTTAGCAAGCAATACGCCTGGGCCTCCCTCTAAACCCCTTGTCATAGTGCCCGTAAAGACATTACTAAGTGAGCACTTCCTTAGTAAGCATCATGTGCCATACTGCTGGTACATACTATCCCCATCTAAGAGCTAGTATTATATATCAACAACCTAACCTAGTGATACTTCTTCCGCTCAGATTGGTTTATATACTAATACCCAGCATAATAAACTCAGTCATGCTAGGTACCATAACTATGTTATACTCGGCTTACTCGGCCTTTATACCTTCCCTAAGCCGCTAGTGTAGACTAGCAATGTACTGCAGTACTCCACCTCACCGCTAGAATTAGTATTACATATCCATCACATACACCATTTCTTCCAAATATGCCACTTTCGAACATCTCCATAGCACCATCAAGCCACCTCACAGCCAAAATACCAAAACTCGCAAGCATGGTGAAAAAGCTCAAAACCATTTATATCAAAATAATATACTACAATATACACACAAATCCATAAGAATTCATAATACTCATCTCAAATAATGAAAGAAAATCTTATCATAAAACATGATATATGCAAACATGCAAGTTATAAAAACATATCTTATAACAGTAGGGTGTAGAACTACTACCTCAAATCGCTACTTGCACAATCCCCTCAATGCAACATGTGTAGTCAGCGATCACCTATAATCCCACAAATAATTAATTTATCAAAATCCATGACAAAAAATTACTATTTTATCCCTCTAGCTTAAAATCTTAAAATAACTCTTTTACCCCTCTCGCTCAGTGTAGCAACCCCTACTTACTACTTCTTATCTCAATTATAATGATTTCTACTTTTACAAGTTTTCACCAACTTTGCAATATTTACAAAAATGCCCCTACATTCATCAAAAAAAAAATTATGATTACTTTGGCCGTTAATCAATTTGAACATCATTATCAAAACTAAACTCACTACTCATCACCATGGTTCAGTTCCCAAGGTCAAATTTGATCGATATAATTTTAAATAAATGTGTTTCCTTGGGCTCACTTAAATCATTTTATATATCTTTTAACCCAGATTTGAACCCATTAAGTCAGATTAGCCAAAACCCATGAATTCTATAATTAATTCCTAAAGTTTTCTTGCCATTTTTAATTTAAAAATCAGCCCATGACTTGAACCAATGGCCCACTGGTTCAAGTCAAGCAACCAAGCCCAGCCCAATAAGGATTCTTAACCTCCTTCTCACGTAAATTCACTCTTCCCATTCACCTCGATGTGAGAGCCAATTTTCCTTCTTCTCCTCCTTTGCCTGCTCCCACGCCCCCTCTCTCTACTCTCCCATCTCTCTCCCTCCCCCTGTTCTCTCTTGTCTCCTTTCCTCTCTCTACTCCCTCTCCCATCTCTCTCCCTCTATCTCCTCTCCCTGTTCTCTCTCCCATCTCTCTCCTCTCTCTCACACATGCTACCTCGCTTCCAGCCACCATGGTGGCGGCGGTGGCATTGATGCTCGCCCTCTTTCGGCGATGGTTCTTGATGACAACAGCCCCCCTCCCTCTCCTTCAAACCCCAAGGCCTCACTGATTTCTCTGTTGACATAGAAAAACGAAGGAAGGACAATTTACCTCGACCTTTGTTGGCGTGTTCGGCAATGATCTGAACTTCCCCGGAAGCTTGCCTCACTCTGATGATTCTCCCTTACTCTTTAATTAGAAGATCCCCCCCTATCAACTAGAATCAAAGGAATGGTCATGGAACAGAGGAATAGAAAACAAAACAAAGAAAAATAATGCAACATTTTCTTGGCCTCTCTACCTCACCGATGATGTTAGCTCAAGCTCTAGCAACATTCCACGGTGAAGGGGGTTCAAACTACACCCTCCAATGGTGGTTCATCGGCTGAGATATCGTGAGAATGGAGAAGGAAAGGAAGAAGAAGAAGAAGTGAAATGAAGAAGAAAAATGAGAAGGAAAGAGCGGTAGCTACTGGCTTCTCAAAGACTCTTGTTCTCTCCTCTCACTATCGATCGTCCTCATTGAATTTCCTCTCTCCATCCACCATGGAACATTCGCGAAGGAGGAAGAAAAAATCAATTTAACGAGTGAGTTTTAATTAAGGCTTAATCTTATTTAGCTTACCTTATTCTTCATTTCTTAATCGTCACAAATCCTTTCCATAAAAAAATTTTTTGCCCTCAAAATTGATGTACCTTAAGACTCAAAGAGCTGTGGGTACTTGGCCTTCATTTCCTCCTCGAGCTCCCATGTAGCCTCCCTCTCTGAATGATGGCTCCATTGGACCTTGATGTAGGAAATGACTTGGTACCGCAGCACTTGCTCCTGATCAACAATTCTGATGGGCTGCTCCTCATAAGAAAGATTTTGACTCAATTGCAGAGACTCCCAATCAATCACGTGGCTGGGGTCCAAAGTGTATCTTCTCAACATTCTACATGGAACACATCATGAACTCCTGAAAGAGCAGAAGGCAAGGCCAAACGATATGCCACCTCTCCCACTCTACTTAAGATCTCAAAAGGTCCCACAAACTTGGGGCTAAGCTTGCCCTGGGTCCCAAATCTCATAACACCTTTAATAGGAGATACTCTGAGGAAAACATGATCCCCAACCCTAAACTCCAAGCCTCGCCCATAATTCTTCTATCTGCTCTGAGCCATCCATAGTCTACCCCTGATCGATTAGTCTAATTTTGTTTACAATGAGCTACACCAACTCAGGGCCTAAAATCTGCGTCTCACCAACATCTTCCCAACACAAGTGATCTGCACCTTCGACCATATAATGCCTCGTAAGGCACCATTTGGATACTGGATTAATAGCTATTATTATAAGCAAACTCCACTAGTGGCATATGATCATCCCAGGAACCACCCAAATCTAGCATACAGGATCTCAACAAATCCTTTAGAATTTGGATAGTCCTCTCAGATTGACCATCTATCTATGGATGAAAGGTGGTACTAAAATGCAGCTTGGTTCCTAAAGCTTGATGAAGGCTCCTCTAAAATTGAGACACAAAATAAGTATCCCTATCAGATACAATAGAAATGGGCACTCCATGCAATCTTACAATATCATCTATATACAATCTAGCCGGCCTCTCCAAAGATACACCTACTCTAAAAGGTAGAAAGTGGGCTGACTTTGTCAACCTATCCACTATCACCCGCACGACATTATTTCCTTTATGAGTGCGGGGTAGACCAATCATAAAGTCCATGGTAATGTTCTCCCACTTCCACTATGGAATAGCAAGAGGTTGCAAAAGTTTCACCGGTCTTTGATGTTCAGCTTTTACCTATTGACAGATCAAACACTTGTCCACAAACCGCACTGTCTTTCTTCATTTCCTGTGACCAAAAATTCTCTTTCAAATCCCAATACATCTTAGTACTCCCAGGGTGAACAATGTATGGAGTACTATGAGCTTCCTTCATCAACTCAGCCTTCAGTTCTGCACTATCTAGAACACACAATCTGGAGCCAAATCTTAGTGAACCATCAGTGTAAGTCTGAAAATCACTATGACCTAAACTTGCTACTTCTCTAATCTTTTGCAGGAATGCATCCTCAAACTGAGCTACTCTAATCCTATCAATCAAGGTGGGTCGGATTGTCAAAGCAGCTAACTGAGCCTTGAGATTACATGGCCGTACCTCAATACTTAGCCTCTCTAGATCATGAAGAATAGACTGCTGAAGGGTAATCAAATAGGCCATCCCACCTGATGACTTGCGGCTCAAAGCATCAGCAACCACATTTGCCTTCCCTAGATAATAGTTGATGGTAAGGTTATAGTCCTTTATCAACTCTAACCATTGCCTTTGCCTCGTATTCAGCTCCTTCTGAGTGAAAATATACTTCAAACTCTTATGATCAATGAATATCTCATATGACTCCATATAAATAGTGCCTCCAGATCTTTAGAGCAAATAATGTTGCCGCAAGGTCTAAATCATGGGTACAGTAGTTCTGCTCATAGGGTTTCAACTGTGTAGATGCATAAGCAATAACCTTCCCATTCTGCATCAACACATAGCCAAGATCCATCTTGGAAGCATCACTGTATAAAGCCTTCAAAACTTGAAGGTAGAACCAAAATAGGAGCTGAGACAAGTCTCCTTTTTAATTCTTGAAAGCTCTGCTCACAATCATCAAACCACTCAAACTTCACATTTTGCTGGATCAAGCGGGTTAAAGGCACTGCTATCTTGGAGAAGCCCTTAACAAATCTCCTGTAATACCCTGCAAGACCTAGGAAACTATGCACCTTAGATACGGTGGTTGGTCTGCTCCAATTCACAATAGCTTCCATTTTCTTAGGACCCATTGACAATCCCTCCTTCAATATAATATGCCCAAAAATGCAAATACTCTCTAGCCAGAACTTGCATTTTGAGAACTTAGCATACAATTTTTTCTCTCTAAGAATCCACAAGATAATCCTTAGAAGCTCTGCATGCTCCTGCTGACTCTTAGAATAGATGAGGACATCATCAATGAGTACCACAACAAACAGATCTAAGTAAGGCTTGAAGACTCTATTCATCATATCCATGAAGGCTGCAAGGGCATTAATCAGACCAAAAGGCATTATCAAAAATTCATAATGTCCATATATGGTCCGAAATGCAGTCTTTGGAACATCCTCTGCTTTAATCTTCAACTGGTGGTATCTAGAGCGCAAATCTATTTTGGAGAACACCTATGCTCCATGCAATTGATCGAATAGATCATCAATCCTGGGCAGTAGATACTGATTCCGCACTGTGACCTTATTCAACTCCCCATAGTTAATACACAGCCATCTTTCTTTTTAACAAATAATACAAGGGATGCCAAGGCAATACACTCAATCTAATGAATCCCTTATCTAGAAGTTCATGTAACTGCTTCTTTAACTCTTTTAACTCTATAGGTGCCATTCTATATGGGGCTTTAGAAACCGGCCTAGATCTTGGAAGCAAATCAATAGCAAACTCTAACTCTCGATCTAGTAGCATCCTTAGAAGGTCTTCAGGAAACACATCTGGGAATTCCTGAATCACTAGGACGCTACCCAGGTCTCTATCCTATTGTTGCTGGCTATCCAAAACCACTGCTAGGTAGCTTTCACATCCCTTCCTCAACAATCTTCAGGCATCCATAACGAAGATTAGACCTAGAGTATCTCTAGGCCTACCCACCGTAAAGATGAACTCTGGGTGTTCTGGAACCTGGAATCTCACCTCCTTCTTGAAACAATTCACAGAGGTATGATATGATGCCAATCAATCCATTCCCAGAATTATATCAAAGTCTGTCATGTCTAGAATCAATAAGTGTGCAATCATATCTCGATCTCCCACACTAATCTAACAAGCTTGGCAGACCAAATCTATTATCACAATATCTCCACTAGGTATGGCAATTCCCATTGAAGATTCCAATAGTTTAGGACTTAAAATAAACATCAAGAGTATGCAAGGCTTGCTAACCTAAACCTGAACATATCATGAGATGCAACTATAAAACCGAAACACATATATTATTTTCTATATTATATCACCAAACCTATACATTACATCCTTATCTAATACATACAAAAGTCTATACACTCAAAAGAGTAACTACAACAATTCCCTAGTCTCACTCCTGAGGTTCCTCCCTAAGACTTTGTTTTATCAACTATACATCACCCTTATCTGCAGCAAAAACATAAAATATAATGGAATGAACTAAAAAGCATAGTCGAACTTCTACACTTGCTATCATAAATATATTAAATAAATAATTTAGTATAATCAAATATGTTTGAACAAACAATATCATGATACATATGTCCATTTAAAAAACCAATAACATTCACATTCAAAGAAAAATATTCAAACCACTTGAGAGTCCCAATCCACCATCAACTCATACCCATGACCACAGTTACACCCAAATCAACCACATATCCGTCATCACCTTCACACATCAGAATAATCATACCAACACCTCAAAATAACCTCTACGCTTATTCATCCATGCCCTCGTAAACAAGACACCACTAAGCAAATCGCACTCACTTAGTAAGCAATAAGCCTGAGCCTCCCTTTATACCCCTTGCCACAGCGCCCATAAAGACATTACTAAATGAGCCACTTCCTTAGTAAGCATCATGACGCCATCTGCTAGTACATACTGTCTCCATCTAAAAGCTAGTATTACATATCAATAACCTAACCTGGTGATAATTCTTCCACCCAGGTTGATTTATATACTAACACCTAGGGTAATAAACTCAGTCATGCTAGCTACCATAACTGTGTTCTACCCGGCTTACTTGGCCTTCATGCCCTATCCTGGGCTGCTAGTCTAGGCTAGTAATGGCATAGTACTCCACCTCACCGCTAGAATTAATACTA
The DNA here is from genome assembly GCA_900491605.1 of Calamus simplicifolius. Taxonomy (NCBI): domain Eukaryota; kingdom Viridiplantae; phylum Streptophyta; class Magnoliopsida; order Arecales; family Arecaceae; genus Calamus; species Calamus simplicifolius. The sequence continues at coordinate 16,955 of UESW01002738.1, read as the reverse complement.
CGTACTAGCAGTACCCATCACATACACCATTTCCCTCAAATATGCTACTTTCGAACATCTCTATAGCACCACCAAACTACCTCACAGCAGAACTCCTACCTTGTATCGCTACTCGCACAATCCTCTCAATGCAATGTGTAGTCAGTGATAACTTATAATCCCACATAAATAATTAATTTTATCAAAATTCCTGACAAAAAAATTACTATTTTATCTCTCTAGCTTAAAATCTTAAAATGACTCTTTTACCCCTTTTGCTCAATGTCTAGCAACCACTGCTTCGTGCTTCTTATCTCAATTTTAATGATTTTTACTTTTACAAGTTTTCACCAACTTTAAAGATTAAAAAATCAAATTGTAAAAAGAATGATTTGAAACTAGGCTAACCCTTTACTGTTGCATCAAACTAATAGTTAGTAAAAAGGTTTAAGTCATCATATCCACCTGATTATATATATACAAATAATATACAAGTATTATCATATCCAAATTCATAATAAATAAGTTCATAATAAATTCAAAAAAGTTCATAACAAGTTTATCATATCCAATTTCATAACAAGTTCATCATATCCAAGTTCATAACAAATTCAAAAAGTTTATAACAAGTTTATTATATCAAAATTCATAATAAACAAAAAGTTGGTACTGTAGTGTTATTATGATAGTGAGAATTTTTTTAAGGTTTCATGTTCAAATCCTTTTATCTACCTATTATAAATTTATTTTATAAAAAAAACTAAACTGAAAATTTTTTTGTTTCATCTTTTTAATTTTTTTTGATAATTTTTTAATATTTTTCTTTAGCTTTTCCCCTTTTCTTAGGTGTAGAGATCTTTTTTTCCTCCATTCCTCCTCCTTTTTTATTAGAATTCTGCATTATTTTTTTGATGAATTTTTAGAGGAGGGAGGAGATGGATTTGTCGGTGCCGTGAGGGGAGAAGTGGACGACCTTAAAAAATTTCGATGCCTGTGAGAGGAAAGAAACTGGTAAGCGGGCGGCAGAAGCTTTGAAATTTGGATTTGTTGTAAGATCTTGAACAATTAGAATTTGATCTAACGGTTCAAAAATTTATATGTATATATTATATATCATTTGAAAATGTATTTAATGGAAGATATTTTTTTAAAAGAAATATTAGTTGGAAGAACTATCAAGATTTTATTAACCATTTAAATCCCTTTATAAAATATTTAAATAATTTATTAATATATAAAATCACTATTTTTTATGTTGTTTTAGTTGGATCGTTGAAAAAAAGCAGTATCTCATTTACCTTTTTAAATAAATAAATAAAAATCTAAATCAAATAAGATCATGGACATTATCTCACTAATTGATGAGTTCATAACCATTAATTTATCTAATCTAAGATGAATCATGTGCTTATACATGTTGAATATTAGTAAAGTAACTACAAAAAAAAATAAGTTCTTCATATCTAGGTTTCATATTAAGTGTGTGCTTTTACATGAATTAGTGAAGACTAAGAAGTATTGATATCAGTGACAAATGAATTTTCAAAGGATATTTCTATCATAAATGAGTTCTTTGTAAAATTAATTTATGAGCGATTTTTAAGAAAATATTTTTTTCAAAAAAATGATAGTTAATATTTTTTTTGTTAAAAAATCCCTCGTAAATATTTGTGAGGGATTTTGTGAGAGATTTTTCTTATCAAAAAAATTCACTAAGGACTCATCAATGAAAAAAAATCCCTCATAAAATAAAATTTTGAGATTTTTTGAGGGATTTCTTTTATCAATTTTTTTTACAAAGAACCCATTTATGATAGAAATATCCTTCAGAAAATTCCTCACAAAATTATTAGAAAATATCTCACAAATCCCTCGCAAAAATTTGTGAGGATTTTGCAAGAGAATTTTTCATCAAAAAATTTTACTAAGGACTCATTAATGAAAACAAATCCCTTAGAAAATCTCTCACAAAATTAATTTCCAAGGAATTTGTTTTATCAATTTTTTTTACAAAGAACCCATTTATGATAGAAATATCCCTAAAAAAATCTCTAGCAAAATTAATTAATGTGAAATTTTTGTAAAAAATATTTATTTTAAAAAAAATAGTTAATATTTTTGTTGAAAAATTCCTTGCAAAATTTATCATGAAATTAATTTTTCAAGGGATTTTTCGAGAGAAATTTTTCATCAAAAAATTTTACAACAGCAAAAAATTTTACTAAGGACTCGTTAATGAAAAATAAATCCCTCAAAAAGTCATTCACAAAATTAATTTTTGAGAGATTTTTGAGGGACTTTTTTATCAATTTTTTTTTACATAGAACCCATTTATGATTGAAATATCCCTCAAAAATATCTCATAAAATTATCAGAAAATCCATTGCAAAATTTTGCGAAGGATTTTGTGAGAGAATTTTTTTATCAAAAAAATACTAGGGACTCATTAATGAAAAATAAATCCCTCAAAAATCCCTCACAAAATTAATTTCTAAGAGATTTCACTACAAGAAAATGCTGAAAATGACATTTTGCGATGCAAAATTTGCATCGCTAAATAGTGACCAAATTGTGATGCTTCAGTGACCAAATCGATAAAAAAAAATAGCGACGCATTTAGTAATGTAAAATATTGCATCGCTATTTAGCGATGTATTAGCAACTTAAAAATAATGCATCGCTAAATAGCGACGCATCAGTGACGCACAACTATGTGCATAATAAATATTTTTTGTTAATTTTAGCGATGCAAATGTTGCGTCACTAAATAGCGACTCAGTAGCGATGCCTTTTTTTCGTCACTAGTTAGCACGCATAAATATGTGCATAATAAATAATTTGCATTAATTTTAGCAACGCAAAATTTGCGTCGCTATTTAGCGATGCATTTTTTTGCATCACTAGTTAGCGACGTACAAATATGTGCATAATAAATATTTTTGTTAATTTTAGCAATACAAAATTAGCGTCGCTAAATAGTGACTCATTAGCGATGGATTTTTGGCGTCACTATTTAGCGATGCATTAGCGATGCATAATATATGCATAATAAATAATTTTTTTACTTTTAGCGATGCAAAATTTACATTGGTAAATAGAGACGCATTAGCGACGCATAAATATATACATAAATAAATTTTATTAAATTTAGCGATGCAAAATTTGCGTCGCTAAATAGCGATGCATAATATTTTACGATGCATTATAACGCTACAAGAAATTTTTAAATTTTTGATGCATTTTTGCATCGCAAAATTATGAATATTCCTTATGCCCTAATCCCTGATCATCCCATGCCTTGTCCTAGTTGTAGATCACAACAGCTCCGAAGCTCCTTGCAGGGTTAATGCCAGTCCTTGTGATAGGGATTGTGGCTAGATGGATCATGAACACTGCAAAACCAATTGGAAGTGGAGTCAAAACGTAGATGGATAATTGTAACCAACAGACAATATTAGACTTGAAGTCGTATGTAGACTTAATTACACGGGTCCCGCTAGGTCGGTCCATTGTTTTACACTTTGATTTTACGTACCTAAATATGAAACCACTCCCCAATTAATGACGCAAACCTTTTTTAAAAAAAAATTGAAAAACAAAGACGCAAATGGATGAAAGCACTTTGGGTCTGTTGCAAAGATGGTGTAAACGAGGATGAAGGTGCCGATGATCTCCGCCGCTAGTCTTGTCCCTCTGGATAGCCGAAGCTGAGCTCGTTGGCCCTGTGCGGTTGTGGTATGCCATCTGGAATGTCTTGACAAATCTCATGCCGCAGATGGCTCCGTGATCATGTAGAGAAGGCCCTGGATCAGCGAGACCTTGCGAGCCATCTGAAACAGCCCGAACATCACCACTGGGTTTATGTGACTGCCTACAAACGAAAGAGAGTGAGAACGAACGCCAAATGTTGAGCAAAAATATATAAGACACAAGGCATTATGAATAAATATATATATATATATTTAATAATTTATTATTATGAATAAAAATATATATGCATGTTCTATTATGCATATCTAGTCTCCATTGTGCTATATAAACTTGATTAAGAAGTGCAACTGATTCATATATAACCATCTTCAATAGTCTTGCTTCACCATACATGCAATCATGGTTGTCTACAACAATTACATTGAGTGCATGATAATTCAAAGATTTTAAATAGATATAGGACAGAATTCACTACAAGAAAATACTGAAATAACGACGCAAATTAAGCGACGCATTCTTGCGTCGCTAAATTGCGACGCCTCCGCGACAATAAAAAATTGCGACTCAATTAGCAACGCATTAGCGACTCAATAAACCAGATAATCAAAAAATAATAATTTTTTAATTTAGCGACGCAAATAATGCGTCACAATATTTTTAAAATTAAATTTTATAAAATATAATTATGAAATAAAAATATTGTGACGCAACCAAATGCGTCGCAATGTTTTAAAAAATTAATTATGTTAAATAGTGACGCAATAAACCAAAAAATTAAAAAAAAATTAATTTAGCGACACAAGTATTGCATCATAATTATTTTAATTAAATTAATTTTTATAAAATATAATTATAAAATAAAAATATTGTGACACAATTCAGTGCGTCATAATGTTTTAAAAAATTGATTATGTTAAATAGCGACGCAATAGCGATGCAATAAAATAAAAAATTAAGAAAAATAATTTTTATTTAGCGACGCAAGTATTGCATCGTAATATTTTTTAAAAAATAAATTTTATAAAAAAATTAAAAGTAATTATGAAATAAAAATATTGCGACGCATTTGATTGCGTCATAATATTTTAAAAAAAATTAATTATGTTAAGTAGCGACGCAATAAATTAATTAAAAATTAATTTTTAATTTAGGTCGCAATGTTTTTTTTAAAAAAATAAATTTTATAAATATAATTAAAAGATAAAAAAATTAAAAATAAAACATTGCGACGCAATGAAATGCATCACAATTGTTTTAAAAAAATTAATTTTGGTACATGCATCGGATCGATCGTTGCCGATCGGGATCACGGCTTGGATCGATCGCAACCGTCGGATCGTCGCTGATCGGATCGATCGCATCTATCCAAGATCGATCGTCGCCGATCGGGATCACGGCTTGGATCGATCGCAACCATCGGATCATTGCCGATCGGTCCGAGATCGGTCGTCGCCGATCGGGATCATGGCTTGGATTGATCGCAATCGTCGGATCATAGCCGATCGGATCGATCGCAATGGTCCGAGATCGATCGTCGCCAATCGGGATCATGGCTTGGATCGATCGCAACCGTCGGATTGTTGCCAATCGGAGCGATCGCAACGGCCCGAGATCGATCGTCGTCGATCGGGATTAGGGCTTGGATCGATCGCAACCGTCGGATCGTCGCCGATCGAACCGATCGCAACGGTCCGAGATTGATCGTCGTCGATCGGATCATGGCTTGAACCTATCGCAACCATCGGATCGTTGCTGATCGGATCAATCGCGACGGTCCAAGATCGATTGTCGCTGATCGGGATCATGGCTTGGATTGATCGCAACCATCGGATCGTAGCTGATCGAACCGATCGCAACGGTCCAAGATCGGTCGTCGCTGATCGAGATCAGGGCTTGGATCGATCGCAACCATTGGATCGTCGCTGATCAGATCAATCGCGACGGTTCGAGATCGATCGTCGTCGATCAGGATCACGGCTTGGATCGATCGCAACCATCAGATCATCGCCGATCAGATCGATCGCAATGGTCGGAGATCGGTCGTCGCCGATCGGGATCAAGGCTTGGATCGATCGCAACCGTCGGATCGTCGCCGATCGGACCGATCGCAACGGTCCGAGATCAGTCATCGCCGATGGATCATGGCTTGGATCGATCGGAACCGTCGGATCGTCGCCGATCGGATCAATCGCGATGGTCTGAGATAGATCATCGCCGATCGGGATCACGGTTTGGATCGATCGCAACCGTCGGATCGTTGCCGATCGGATCAATCGCAACGGCCCGAGATCGATCATCGCTGATCGGGATTAGGGCTTGGATCTATCACAACCGTCGGATCATCGCCGATCGGACCGATCGCAATGGCCCAAGATCGATCGTCGTCGATCGGGATCTGGGCTTGGATCGATCGCAACCATCAGATCATCGCCGATCGGATCGATCGCGACGGTCCGAGATCGATCGTCGCCGATCGGGATCACGGCTTGGATCAATCGCAACCATCGGATCGTTGCCGATCGGACCGATCGCAACGGTCTGAGATCGGTCATCGCTGACCGGGATCATGGCTTGGATCGATCGCAACCGTCGATCATCGCCGATCGGACCGATCGCAACAGCCCGAGATTGGTCATCGCCGATCGGGATCAGGGCATGGATCGATCGCAACCATCAGATCATCACCGATCGGATCTATTGCGACGGTTGGAGATCGGTCATCGTTGATCGGGATTAGGGCTTGGATTGATTACAACCGTCGGATCGTCACCGATCGGACCGATCACAACGGCTCGAGATCGGTCGTCACCGATCGGGATCAGGGCTTGTATCGATCGCAACCATCGGATCATCGCCGATCGGATCGATCGTGACGGTCGAAGATCGGTCGTCGCCGATCGGGATCAGGGCTTGGATCGATCGCAACCATCGGATCATTGCCAATCGGACCGATCGCAACGATCCGAGATCGGTCGTCGCCGACCGGGATCAAGGCTTGGATTGATCGCAACCGTCGGATCCTAGCCGATCGGATTGATCGCAACAGTCCGAGATCGATCGTCGCCGATCGCGATCACGTCTTGGATCGATCGCAACCATCGAATCATCGCCGATCAAACGATCGCAACGGTCCGAGATCGATCGTCGCTGATCGGGATCACGACTTGGATCAATCACAACCGTCGGATCGTCACTGATTGGATCGATCGCGACGGTCCGAGATCGATCATCGCTAATCGGGATCACGGCTTGGATCGATTGCAACAGTCGGATCATCGCCGATCGAACCGATCGCATGGTCCGAGATCGGTCGTCACCGATTGGGATCAGGGCTTGGATCGATCGCAACCGTCAGATCGTCACCGATCGGACCAATCGCAACGGCCCGAGATCGATCGTCGCCCATCAGGATCAGGGCTTGGATCGATGCAACCGTCGGATCGTTGCCAATCAGATTGATCGCGATGGTCGGAGATCGGTCATCATTGATCGGGATCAGGGCTTGGATCGATCGCAACTGTCGGATCGTTGCTGATCGGACCGATCGCAACGGCCCGACATCGGTCATCGCCGATCGGGATTAGGGCTTGGATCGATCGCAACTATTGGATCATCGCCGATCGGATCGATCGCGATGGCGGAGATCGGTCGTCGCCGATTGGGATCAGGGCTTGGATCGAATGCAACCTCGGATCGTCGCCGATCGGACCGATCGCAACGGCCCAAAGATCGTCATCGCCGATCGGGATTAGGGCTTGGATCGATAGCAACCGTAGGATTGTTTGCCGATCGGATCGATCGCAACGGTCTGAGATCTATCGTCGCCGATCGGGATCATGGCTTGGATCTATCGCAACCGTCGGATCGTTGCCAATGGATCGATCGCGACGGTCCAAGATCGATCGTCGCCGATCGAGATCAGGGCTTGGATCGATTGCAACCGTCGGATCGTCGCTGATCGGATCGATCGCGATGGTCCGAGATCGATCGTCGCCGATCGGATCGATCGCAACGGTCGAGATCGATCATCGCCGATCGGGATATGGCTTGGATCGATCACAACCGTCGGATCATCGCCGATCGGATTGATCGCAATGGTCGGAGATCAGTCGTCGCCGATCGAGATCAGGGCTTGGATCGATCGCAACCATCGGATTGTCGCCGATCGGACCGATTGCGACGGTCCAAGATCGGTCGTCGCCGACCGGGATCATGGCTTGGATCGATCGAACCATCGGATCGTCGCCAATTGGATCGATCGTGACGGTCCAAGATCTATCGTCGCCGATTGGGAATCATGGCTTGGATCGATTGCAACCATCGGATCGTCACCGATCGGACCGATCGCAATGGCCCAAGATCGATCGTCGCCGATCGGGATCAGGGCTTGGATCGATCGCAACCGTCGGATCATCGCCGATCGGATTGATTGTGATGGTCGGAGATCGATCGTCGTCGATCAGGATCAGGGCTTGGATCGATCGCAACCGTCGGATCGTCGCCGATCGGACCGATCGCACAGCCCGAGATCAGTCGTTGCAGATCGGGATCAGGGCTTGGATCGATCGCAACCATCGTATCATCGCCGATCGGATCGATCGCGATGGTCGGAGATCGATCGTCGCCGATCGGGATCAGAGCTTGGATCGATCGCAACCGTCGGATCATCGCCGATCGGACCCATCGTAATGGCCCAAGATCGGTCATCGCCGATCGGGATCAGGGCTTGGATCGATCGCAACCATCGGATCATCACCGATCGAACCGATCGCAACGGCCCGAGATCGATTATCGCCGATCGGGATCAGGGCTTGGATCGATCGCAATGATTTTAAGAAAAAATATTTTTTATCAAATATAATTATCAAATAAAAATATTACAACGTAAATCAGTGCATCACAATTATTTTTAAAAAATAAATTATGTTAAATAGCAACGCATTAGCGACGCAATAAACCAAAAATTAAAAAAAAAAATTTAATTTTGCGACGCATATTTGCGTTGCAATATTTTTAAAAAAATTATAAAAAATTAAAATTAAAAAATTACGACGCAACCATATGCGTTGCAATGATTTTAAAAAAAAGTAATTTTTATCAAATATAATTATCAAATAGAAATATTGCGATGCAAATCTGTGCGTCGCAAATATTTAAAAAAATTAAATTATGTTAAATAGCGATGCATTAGCGACGCAATAAACCATAAAATTTTAAAAAATAAATTTTAATTTTGCAACGCTTCTATTGCGTCGCAATATTTTTTAAAAAAATAAATGTTATAAAAAAATTAAAAATAAAACATTGCGACGCAACCATATGCGTCACAATTATTTTAAGAAAAAATAATTTTTATCAAATATAATTATGAAATAAAATATTACGACGCAAATCATTGCGTCGCAAAGTTTTAAAAAATTAAATTACGTTAAATAGCGACGCATTAGCGACGCAATAAACCAGAAAATTAAAAAAATAATTATTAACTTTGCGATGCATCTATTGCATCGCAAAGTTTTTTTAAAAAATTAAATGTTATACAAAATTTAAAATAAAATATTGCGACGCAACCATATGCATCGCAATTATTTTTAAAAAAAAATAATTTTTATCAAATATAATTATCAAAAAAAAATTACGACGCATTAGCGACGCATTTTCTTGAAAATAAAAAAAATTTCGCCGGTCATTGCCACCAAATTAGAGACTCATTAGCGACGCAATTATTTACGTCGCTAAGTTTTCTAGAAAATAATAAAAAAAGACAAATTAGCGACAGATTAGCGACGCATAATTGCGTCGCTAATCCATAATAAATTTTTTTAAAAAATAGTGAGGGTTTAGCGATGCAAAATTGCGTCGCTAAACCCTAGTATATAATCTGAGATGCGCCCGACCCCCCCGGCCTCTTCTTCTTCATCTTCTAACCCTAATCCGCGCCGTCCCCCTCCTCCGCCTCCCCCTGCCCTCTCCCCCGGCATTAGGAGCCACATTGGCGGCCGTGGCCGGTGGTGGCCTGGCTACTGCCAGGCCACCATTTAAAAAAAATAGTAATTACATAATAATGATTTGCATTCATGTTTTAAACCATTAGATGTAGAATTTGAATTAAAATGTTCAGCTTATGCATTAAGTTGAAAAAATTGATGTTATTAATTTAAACAATCCATTTTTTGATCACTTAATGCGGTTAAAAGTATCTAATCTTATAATTTTTTTATGTATAAATGTTTAGAAATAGTAACATTTTATTCAATGATTTAGATTATTAATGATCATTATTATTTAATTAAAAAAATATTATTATGTTTATGTTTCATATCAATAACATGTTTATACTACTATTGTCACTCTTAGTTAAGGGTTAAAAAAGACCTAATTCTATTATTAGGGTTTCTTTAAAGCTGTTTATGCAATAATATATGTGCATTTGAAGTTATTTACAATTGTTATGTCTTGATTATTTACATTCTGCTTCAAATTGAATGATGCATTAAATTATGTAATGCTAGAATGAAAGTCTTGTTGTAGTTTTATTTAATTTTCAGCAATAATTAGCAGTTTCAATGATTTATATTTTAGTCTTCACAAACATTTATATTGGACATAATAATCTTAAGATGTCAGTTATATATATAGAACACTATTCCTATATATGTATAATTGACAAGAATTTATGAATAACAAGTATAAGTTCGATTGTCTTCGGATTTCCATATTATTAATCACAGCACTATAACCTTTAGACCCGTTTGAGAATTTGTAAGACTTAGTCTTGCAAATTCTCAAATTGTCCTGGTGGACAGTTTGAGAATATTTTTTGCGATATGTTAGTTTGCTATTAATCATCGTTGGTTGATATTGCGGTTTGTATTTGCTCATGCGTTCTCCTAGTGTGGCATATATGCCACACATTTAGGAGAACATATGGGGAAATGCTGCTGAAATTTCAACGTAAACCATCGATGATAATTAATAGCAGAATAACATATCACAAAAAATATTCTTGAATGGGATAGGGCCTCACCTTTTAGACATGGAGTGAAGGTGGAATTAATTTAGGACACTTGATTGCTTGTGAAGTCCGATGATTGAACGGACCGCATTGCGGCCCGGCCCGAACCCAATCCCTAGCATTATGGCTGGCATGAACCTGTGCCTCGGTCCTTGCTAGCACGTGGCAAGGATCGTAGCCGTGGCTTGGCCTTGCAGGGTAGGGACCTTAGTTGTGTAAAAGAAAATTGGTTTAGTTATAAATGATTTAAGTAGTTGTTATTTACCTTAGTTGAGTAAAAAAAATAATTTAGTTATATATGTACTAATGCTAATATAGTTTTATATTGTGGTTTCCTTTAATGGTATACCATAAATTGTATAAGTCGGTCAAAAATGAGCGGGGCTCGCTCATGGATGTATGCAAGGATAAAAGATGGCTTGCTTAATCCAGATTTTTTGAATGGATTGGAAGAATTTATCGCATTTGCATGTAGCCAACCTGAATGGATGGATGGGCCTAGGATTAGGTGCCCATGCAACTTCCATAGGTGTCAGAATAAAGCCTACAGAGATGTTGAAACTGTTAAGGTGCATTGTGTAAAAAGGGGTTTGTTCCTGATTACGATGTTTGGTACTGTCATGGTGAACCGGAGAAAATTCCGGTAGCTGTTACAAGCCAACAAGTGTCAATTCCCGAAGATGAACCATTTGTGAATTTAAACACATATGAAGAAATGGTGATGAATGCATCGGGTAATGAATTCAATCAGAATACATTTATGGAAGAACCAAATCCAGATGCACAACAATTTATGATATGTTGCGTGCTGCAAATCAAGAATTGTATCCTGGTTGTGAGGATCATTCCCAGTTGTCTACGGCTGCTTAGTTATTGAATATTAAGGCAAAATATCGATTATTAGAAAAGGCGTTAATTTTGTAGCTGGGTTAATCAAGGAAATTTTGCCAAATGATAATGTTGTAGCAGACAGTTTTTACTCAACGAAGAAGTTGTTGCGTGGGCTTGGGCTCCCGGTTTGTTGGTCCAGATAGCAACCCAAGAGGGGGGATGAATTGAGTTTTTCAAAAATTAAACTCCTTTTAAAAACAATCCCCCAGCGGAAGTAAAAACTTAGATGTATACGAATTAAAACAGAGTATGCAAGAATAGAGAGTAAGAGACAAGGAAACAATCACGGCAAACACAAGAAGTTTTATAGTGGTTCGGTGTACCTACACCTACACCACTCCCAAGTACCTCTTGGGTCTACACTATAATCAATCTGATTACAGCAGAGTTGTTTTGCAAGCTCACAACTCAAACTTGTTGTTTTCCGGGTACACAACGAACCCAACTAGTTTTTAAGGCTCACCAGCACACAACCTTACAACACAAGCAAACTGCTTGCACAAGGCTAACAGCCTCAATGGAATCAAACCTTCGATTGACCCAGCAAACAATAATGTTTTTACAAGTTTAAAAGCTCCTCCAATGAGCAAATATACAATAATTGAACAAGAATAAAGAGATAGGAATCAAAGCCTGATTTGCAGATTTTGATGGCTTGCTTCTTCTCTTCTCTTGAGTGGATCTTCCTTTAGAATGCTCTTGAAGCTCCGAAGATCAGAAAGCTAGGGCTTGCTTCTTCTCTTGAGATTTCTTCAAAATGAAACCACGAAAGCTTGAAATCTCTCTCTTTTCTTTTGGGAATCAGTATAACCTTTCCTTTCGAATCTTCCCTCTTTTCTCTTTTGATTTTCTGATAGATTTCAAAGGTTTTTCTCTATTCTTGTCTCTCTTTTTCGGATACAACAGAAAACCCCTTCTTATAGATCTTATTAATCCATAAATAGCTAAAACTATCCGTTAGAAACAAGTGTAAGAAGGATTAGAACCAAATATGGTAATAGCCGTTGGGATTAAAAAGATAAAAGTAGAGTTTAGAGACGTTCTGACAGTTCTGGAGTCATATCTGACAATCTGGAGTCGACTCTAACTTTTCTGGAGTCGGCTCTAAATCGAAAATCCCCAATCCGCTCGATCTGGAGTCGTCTCTGACTTTTCTGGGGTCGACACAAAAATCTTCTAGAGTCGACTCTAACAGTCCGGGAGTCGACTCTAAGTCGTGGCCAGAAATACCATCGTTCTGTCTTTTCTGTTGGAGTCGGCTCTAACAGTCCAGGTGTCGACTCTAAGTCTGTGCCGATTTTCGGAGTCGACTCTGCGATTCCATGTGTCGACTCTAATGTCTGCAATCTTACCTTGACATTAGATTCGAACTAGAATTTGATTTGTCTAGTGATTTTGATTAATGAATCAAATCATAAACTGAAAAACTTAATCAAAATCATTAGTAACTTCAAATGTTATACTCAAATAGTTTTGTTAATCATCAAAATCAACAATTGGGTCAACAATCTCCCTCTTTTTTATGATGACAAAAACTTTGAGTATATGCATTAAAAATTCATTTGAACTAAGAATTATAGACATTGTTAAAGCTTTAAAACTTCCTAACAGAGAATTTGATGCCAAGTTTCAAAATGAACTTTAAAAACATACTTGAGTTCTATTATAAACAGCAATCAAGATGATTTAACTTTTTCATAGAAAATCATTAAGCTCCCCCTGCATTAAATAACTCCCCCTATGCAAGGTACATGTAAATAACTGAAATCGATTGATCATATTATTTGATACCAATTGATTAGAATTTATAAATTTCTCTCTCCCCTTTTGAGATATGCCAATTGATTAAAATATATTGAAATATTATAAATCTTATATTCTTTCATTTTCTCTCCTTTATGCATATACACTTTTCTCTCCCCCTTTTTTGTTATCAGCAATAAGGTGAGTTTAAAAACAATAATGTAGGTTATCAGAGCAAGGTTGTTGGTTCATCCAATCATAGAGATAGTAAACTTCATTCATTATAATCGCTTCGCATAGACATATTTGCAAAAAAGATAATTGTATTTCAATTCAAGATGCAGTACATGTGTCTATCAAAATACATTCACAGTAAGATACCATATCAAGTAGAAAATCCTAGATACAAGCTATCAAAGTATAGTAAACTAGAAATCCTAAGAGGTTAGGGTAGGATAGGCTTAGATAGGGTATCACAATAGGAAATAGAAGGTCAATCAAACATGTTTGTATACAATTTTCTTCAGATGACCTATCAGCTCTATAATCTCATCCTTTTGTGATTTCTTAAAGCCTTCAAGACAATCTTCAATCATATGTTGAGAATTGTATCCTAAAGCTAATCATTTGATGATTGTGCTAATGTAAATTGTATAAATTGATATATTAATAAAAGTTATTTGGCAGTTTATTCATTACAAGAACATCTTCTTAATACTCCTGATTGTAATGAAGCCCTCAGGATCTTCCTTCACGATAAAGAGGATTTATCTTTGAAGGTCCTTAAAAGAGTTCGCGACCAAATGATATACTATGACAGGGCCATAGTACTATCAATTATAGGACGTTGTATATCATATTTGTTGGTTGTCCTCTTAACCAAGGAGTGTAGAGACACTAGTATGACATACAGGTGGAAGTGTAGGAGTACATTTCACCGAACGTGACTCATTTTTGGATACTCTACTGTCAAGAGTTAATCCGAGAAGATATAGGTATAAGTATCCTTCAGACCTGAAGATCACAACCAGTGGCTTACAAGCAACTCATTGTACTTAGGTGCCGGACCACCTGGATTTCTAATCCAGCTACGAAAGGTTACTGGGTGCAGTCAAGTACTTGTGGTAGTCAGTTGTGGATCAAGATGGAATTTGACCTATCCCGTTAAAAGGAGAAATGCTTGTGTTTCAATTTAGCAAGACCTTGGCCAAGGCACTTCATGTGAAAGTCACATGATCACTAAAGTTGAAATCACTTTATGGATTTGCTATTTAGAGTTGACAGGCTCTTAAGCCATCCTTAGCATTTGTGGTCAAGAGGATGAATTATACGGTAACTATTTCTTAGGGTTCTTGGAGTTTGCTCGGCAACTCTTCGACCTATCCGGACGTCGGGTTCCATTGCTAGATGGGCACATCGATTAGTATAGAAAGTTGTTTCTATGCTACCGGCTTAGGTTCGAACCTAGAGAGTCACACGCATAGAAGTTTCCTAGGATGATCTGTTTGCTGATCAACGATTGAGAATCGTATATGATTTAATTAATCAATTTGATTGATTGAATTATCTCAATTGGGTTAAGTACAAGTGAATAAGATTCAATTTGGTTTAAGTCCATTAGAAGGACTAGTCAATTTCAAATATTGATTTGAAATTAGACTTGATTTGGATTTAAATAGATTCAGGACTAGCCAAATTTGATTTGGGCTTGGACCATGATCTATGTGGGTTCAGTCAAATAAATTCAGATCAGATTAACCATCACCTGAACCCAAACCTCGCATAAGGATCTCATATGATGAGATGGCTAAAATCTCATCTCATGAGAGATTAAATTCTCATGTAGAATTTAATGCCTAACATTAATTTTCACCGAACGTCGGATTTAGCCACGACTCTTTGGTTTTCACCGAACGTCGGATTTAGCCACGTCTCTTTGGTTTTCACCGAACGTCGGAATTAACCAAGCGCCGCGCCTTCGGCGTCTCTTCGCTTTTACCAAACGATGGAATTCTTAATGTCAGAATTCAATGTTAAGGCTAAATTGAGACTATAAATAGAGGGCATTCCCTCACCAGAACACAGAACAACAATACACGATATGTCGTGGATTGTAATTCTAAAAAGGTTAGAATAAAAAATCTGGTGATTCTGGTGTTAGCGGAAGCGTGGTGGATCTTAGAGGAAGATTCAAGTGGGAGGATTCAAGATCAGCAAAGCTTTTTTCGAGCTAGCACTCCCAGAAATCCGATCATTCGGGGCTTCGCGTGGACGATACTAGAGGCCGGACGATTGAACGGCTGCAGAGCAATAAGGATTTACCTACTGTTCTTAAGGTAAGCGATTTGATCCCTAGATCTTAAGGCAGGCTTCAAGATAAGTAGTATGACTAGTCATCTTGAAGATCAAGATATGATCTTGATATTTTATTTATATGCATATTTTGGATCAATCGATCCTATATACAAGGCAAAGATATGATCTTGATGCATGTTAGATAGATTAGTATGTAATCTTTAAAATTTCGCAATGATAATTGTTATCAAATTTTAAAATATGCATGCCTCGGGGATTGTTTCTTCCTACAAATGGTATCAGAGCCATGGTTTCGTATTGATCTAATTTATTGCATGTAAATTAATGCTCTATTAATTGTGTAATCAAGGCTAAAACAAATCTCAGGTCTATTCGGTCATAGATGGATTGAAAATCCAAATTACATATTGCCGTGATAATTTAAATTGATCTTTGGCTTCAAAACACTGATTACACACACTCTCAAAATATGTTTATATTTGATACATGTTGATGTTATATAAAACATGATATTTGCATGTTTAGTATAAAACATAGATATGATATATGATGGCATGATGTCTATGTTATGAAACATACAAATATTTATGAGAGTCTAATTTGAATGTCAAATGTTAATTCATAATCTCTTTAGATATGATCTAAATATAGGAATTATGAGTAGTAACATAATACATATGATGCTTGATTGAAATATATGACATGTAAACATGAAATATATTTAATCCTTTGGGTTAGCTAAATCGGTCCATAAAGGGTTAGACCCTAAGGTTTAAATCAACTGGACTGTAAGAGTATTTGATCAAATCTAATTAGATTAGGTTAAGAATGCTCTAAATCAAACAATAGTTGTAGTTGATCATGTCCTTCTCTTTGATTAAACCAAATGGAAGTAGATTAGGCTCCGTGGTTGAGCATGAATCTCTTAGATGGTCAAATCAGAATTGGTTAACCATATGATGTCAAGGTGGGTTGGCAAGTTGCTCTAGGATCAACGATCGAATGGTTTTTAATTGGGAGCTACTCGTATTGATGCGTCTTTAACGAGTTAATGGCATATCCCTCCCATCGATCTCACTCACCTGGTCAATGTGGTGAACCATTTATGATTCAGATCATTTACCTGATTCGGGTTGACCCATGCCTGTAAGGAAATCAGTCTGACTGATTTAGGTGCCACTTAACCTGACTTAATCTTGTTTCATTCTACCGATTTCATAGATTCAGTGGGAGAACTTGATTAGTCAATTTATCTTTATATTATTAAAATCCTCTAAAATTATTAGGTCCTTAAAATGAA